>JAXLNO010000776.1:0-38327 GCA_038087875.1 Malacoraja senta | reverse complement strand
AGATGGGGAGAGGGGTGAGGAGAGGGGTGAGGAGAGAGGGGGGAGGAGAGAGGGGGGAGGAGGAAGGGTGGAGATGGGGAGAGATTGGGTGGGGAGGATGGGGGAAGGGAGAGAGTGGGGGATGGGGAGGTCGGGGAGGGGATGTGAGAGTGGTGGGGGAGGGGTGGAGTGAGGGGATGGGGAAGGGGGAGAGAGGGGTAGGGGGAAGGGAGGGGGGAGAGACAGGTGGGGGGAGAGAGGGATGGGGAGGGGAGGGCAGAGGGGGAGGGGATAGAAGGGGAAGAGTGGGGAGGGAGGGGGAGAAGGGTAGGGGGGGGTGGAAGGGGAGAGAGGGATGGGGGATGGAGGAGGAGGGAGATGGGGAGGAGATGGGGAGAGGGGTGAGGAGAGGGGAAGATGGAGAGGGGTGATGAGAGAGGGGTGATGAGAGGAGTGATGAGAGAAGGGTGGGGAGAGAGGGGTGGAGAGTGGGGTGGGGGGAGAGGGGTGAGGAGAGAGGGCTGAGGAGAGAGGGGTGAGGGGACTAGGGTATGGGGGAGAGAGGGGAGGGGGGACGGGGGGAGGGGAAGAGGGGGGGGAGAGGGGTGAGGACAGAGGCAGCTGCTCACAGGATGGTGCAAATCCCACAACCTCATTCTCACGTGGGAAAAACTAAGGAGATGGTGGTTGACTTCAGGAGGGCGGGAAAACAACACCATACACCTCTGCACATCGATGGAGCTGATGTGGAAAGGGTCAACAGCGTGAAGTTCCTAAGACTCCATCTGTCAGATGACCTGACGTCCATGACCAACACCACAGCACTGGTCAAGAGAGCCCAGCAGCGACTACACCCTCTCCGAAGACTACGTAAAGCAGGTCTCCCCACTACACACCTACGAACTTTTTATAGGGGGACAATCGAGAGCACATTAACCTACGGCATCACTTCCTGGTTCGGGAGCTGCAAGGCGTACGAACGGCACCAACTAGACAGGATTGTGAAGACCGCCAGCAGGATTATTGGTTCTCCACTCCCTTTCCTGCTGGACATATACAGGAAGAGATGTATCAGCAGAGCCATCTCCATCATCAAAGACCCCTACCACCCATCGCATCACATATTCTCCATCCTGCCATCTGGGAAGAGGTACCGGAGCATTAGGTGCAAAACCAGCAGGATGCTCCTCAGCTTCTTCCCGCAGGTTATAAGACTGATAAACGGACTTTGCCCCCTGCCAAAGTATCGTGCACCAACCACCAACCTGGACACACTGCAGCAGAGCCACTGTCGTGCTGCTGCCGATCGGAACGCCTGTTGATGTTTAGTAGAGTGTTAATTTGTTCATGATATATGTATTTTTACTTCTTTTTATTTTTTACCGCACACTGAAATGGACACTGGTTGAGGAACGTTTTTTTGTTTCCTCTGGGTATGCAATACTCAGGAAATGACAATAAAGATATACAATACAATACAACAGGGGTGAGGAGAGAGGGTGAGGAGAGAGGGGAGGAGAGGAATGAGGAGGGGGGAGAGGGGGGAGCAGGAGGGGAGAGAGGGGGTGGGGGAGGAGAGGGTAGGGATGGGGAGGGGGAAGAGGGAGAGAGGAGGATGAGGATGGGGGAGGGGAGGAGAGTGGGGAGGGTGAAGGGGAGGGGTAGATGGGGAGAGGGGTGAGGAGAGAGGGTGAGGAGAGAGGGGTGAGGAGAGGGGTGGGGAGAGGGGGATGGGGAGAGAGGGTGAGGTGAGGGGTGAGGAGAGAGGGATGAGGAGAGAGGGGTGAGGAGAGAGGGGGAGAGAGGAGTGAGGAGGGAGGAGGGAGGGGTGGGGTGAGGAGAGGGGTGAGGGGAAAAGGAGAGGGGGGAGGAGAGAGGAGTGAGGAGAGGGGTGAGGTGAGAGGGGTGAGGAGAGAGGCGAGGGGAATAGGGAATGGGGGAGAGACGGGGAGGGAGCGGGAGGGGAGGGGGAGAGGGAGGGAGCGGGGGATGGGGGAGGTGGGGGAGAGAGTGGGGAGGGGGAGGAGAGGGGAGGGAAGGGGGGAGAGAGCGGGGATGAGGATGGGGAGGGGAGGAGAGTGGGGAGGATGAAGGGGGAGACAGGGGTTGGGGGTGGTAGAGGGGGGAGGGGGGAGAGAAGGGTGGGGGAGGGGAAGGGGAGGGGAGGGGAGGGGAAGAGGGGGAGGAGAGAAGGAGGGGAAGGGGAGGGAGAGGGGAGAGGTTGAGAGAGATTGGAGGGGGAGAGAGAGGAGAGGGAGAGAGAAAGGGGGAGAGAGAAGGGGAGAGAGAGAAGGGGGAGTGGGGAAGGGGGAGTGGGGGAAAGGCAGGGGAGAGGAGAGGGAGAGAGTGAAGGAGAGAGAGGAGGCGGAGAGAGGAGGGGGAGAGAGAGAAGGGGAGAGAGAGAGGTGGGGAGAGAGAAGGGGGAGAGAGGGGAGGAGAAGGGGGAGTGGGAGAGAGAAGGGGGAGTGGGAGAAAGACATGGGGGTGGAAGGGAGGGACGGATGGGGAGAGAGAGATTAGAGGGGAGAGAGAGATAGGGAGGGAGGGAGTAGATGAGAGAGGGGGAGGGAGGGGGAGAGAGGAGAGGTGAGGGGGGAGTTGGAGGGAGGAGAAGAGGGGGAGAGTTGGAGGATGGAGGAAGAGGAGAGGGAGAGGTGGAGGTGGGGGAGAGAAGAGGAGGGGGAGAGGTGGAGGGGAGGGTGGTGAGGGGGGAGAGGGGAGGGTGGAGAGGAAGGTGGAGAGGGGGAGGAGAATAAGTGGAGGGTGGAGGGGAGGGGGGTAGAAGGGAGGGGGGAGGAGGAGGGAGAAAGGATGGAGGAGAGAGGGTGGTAGTGGGGGGAAGAGGGGGGGAAAGGGAGGGGAAGAGGGGGGAGGTGGAGAGAGATTGGAGGGGGAGAGAGGAGGGAGAGAGAAGAGGGGGTGAGAGAGGAGGGAGAGGGAGAGAGGAGGGGGAGAAGAAGGGGGAGAGAGAAGGGGAGAGGGGGAAAGGCATGGGGAGGGAGGGAGGGAGAGAGAGAATACAGGGGAGAGGGGGGAAGGAGGGGGGAGGGAGGGGAGGAGAGAGAGGAGAGGGTGAGTGAGGGGGTTGGAGGAGATGGGGGGAGAGAAGAGGGGGGAATTGGAGGGGGGAGAGAAGGGGGAGAGTTGGAGGGGAGAGAGAAGAGGAGGGGGAGAGGTGGAGTGGGGTGAGAACAGGGGATGGAGGAGAGGAGAGGGGGGAGGATAAGAGGGGTAGAGGTGGAGGGGGAGTGGAGAGGGAGGGGGTAGATAGGGAGGGGGTAGATAGGGAGGGGGGTAGACACTTGCTCTATTTGATTGTGCACGCCAGGTTGATTGCATTCGTGGGATCACGTGAAGGTTCCAATCTCCCGCACCCTGTCCCAATGAGATCCATTGTGATTGGACATCTGTGAGATGGCCTTGTGATCATGCAGCAGCTTGATTTTATAATTTTTTGATGTTTTCTACTAAAAAAGCAGGGAAATTAATAACCAAATGTTCTAATTTTCAAAACAAAATGTGGAGGAGGAAAAACTCTACAGGAATATGTAAAAATGTATCCGTTACAGCAAAGGGTGGAGGAGTAAATTCACAAACAGCTTAAACGAATTTTCGCGAAATAGAACCCGTTACAAAAAAAACAACGAACGACAGTTTTAATCGTTATAAGATAGATAGATAAGATATGTGTGTGTGTGTGTGTGTGTATTTTTTCTATGTATATATATACTGAACTTTGTTTTGTTTATGAGGGGTTTTACAGAATACTATGTTTACATTTCTGTTCTGCTGCATGTAAGAATTTCATTGTTCTGTGTTGGGACAATAAAACACTCGACTCTTGATATTATGTATATGGCTACTCCAGTTCAGTTTCTGGTCAGTGGTAACCCCAGAATGTTGATGGTGGGGTATTCAGTGATGGTAATGTCAGGAGGTGATAGCTGGATTTTTTCTTGCTGGATGTTGTCATTGCCTGTCACGTGTGGTGCAAATGTTATTTGCCACTTATCAGTTCAAGCCTGGTGATCATGGCAGAAGCCTCCTCGTGGCGATCCCCGGAAACGATGAAACGGTGCACTCTGTGACGCGTCGGGTGACCAATTCTGTCAACATGTTGGACGACGACAGAAGCCAACAGCGAGCTATACGTCGTCTCACACGAGCAAACGAGCGTGTTCAAGCCTAGATATTGCTTAGGTCTTGCTGCATTTGGTTGATTGATAATGCCACAATTAGACTTTAGAATTTAAAGATACAGCGTGGAAACAGGCCCTTCGGCCAACCGAGTCTGAGCCGACCAGCAATCATCCCGTACAAAAGCATTATCGGACACACTAGGGACAAGTTACAATTTTATAGAAGCCAATTAACCTACAAACCTATAAGTCTTTGGGCGGAAACCGGTGCACCCGGAGAAAACCCGTGCGGTCACAGGGAGATCATACAAAATCCGTGTAGTGGCCATTTGGCTTGTTTTGTGTGTCATTAATTATGGCATGTGTCTTTAAATTTTAGACTGCCCGTTATATTGTGGGTGGGACTTATGAAGTATTTTAAGGCGTGTTTTGAGCTAAGTTTCTTGTGCAGAAGTTTAGTTGTTAGTTTAGTTTCGGACCAGCATGGAGAAGGTTTACCCTTTGACCATGCGAAGTGTAACGGAGACACGAGGAGCTTTCTAATGTTTAAAGCGATAAGCTGGAGTTCGATGAAGATTATAGTAACGAGTCGGAAGAAGTTTGGATGTACCTTATTGTTTTTCATCAACAATAAATAATTTATTAATCAAAAGACTGTGTTTTGGAAGATTTGTCTGTGAAGAAGCTCTGAAGGTCTCTGACCGTGACCTCGCATGCGTATAAAAACATTCCCCTTAACCATGCTGTCCATTTAGCGGCTAGAGGGAGTAATTTCTTGAACGATATAAAAATCTGCCACTACATTAAGTCAAAGGAAACCTCCGGCGAGGGGTGAATACCAGTTCCAGAGAGTGGGACAGAAGATTTGGCTAAGATCTCGGAGAGGTTTTGGCCAGAATTCCGGTTCCAGCCGAGGAACTGAAGAAAATAGATCTCGCCTAGAGGCCTTGAGGTCTATCGACAATCTCGAGACTTATCTAAAGACATCATCACACAAATTGTGAGTAGAAATCAACTATATTTCTTTACATTTTGAAGCTACAAGCTTAAATTTTAAAAGGCTTCTGCAAAAGAGCCAGAAAGTGTTTCTCCACTGTTTTGAGATTCCAGCCAGTACGACCTTGGATTGTTTTGAACTCTTGATAAAGACACATTCCTTTTGAATTATCATCATCTTTAGGCCCATGGATGTGGGAGAGATGTTGTCAACAATGTCAGTTTGTTATTGTTCCAAGAAATTATGTTTACATAAAGTTGGAGCAGAATTCAGAGAAGACTCTGTTCGTTTAATTAGAAGACTTGCCAAGACCTCTTTAAAATCATGGAGCCAGAAGATGAAGAAAGAGCCATGCCTGAGGAACCACGAGGTGGCAAAGTCAAGCTTACACAATGACGAGCTGCCTACCTTCTTCTTCTTGCGTATGGTGTGCACAGCCTAAAGTTGTAGGACAACTTGTTCTATTTGATCTTATTTGATTGTGCACGTCAGGTTGATTGCATTCGTTGAAACAGGGCGGACCACGTGAAGGTTGCAATCTCCCACCCCAGCTGCTTACCTGACAGAAACTAAGAAAGAGAGAAAACGAATTATGGAAACAGGTTACCAGATTAATTGAGAAACAGAAGACATTAATGGAATCGGAACAGAACGTGATTAAGGTGAAATCTAATATGAGCCAACTATGGAACCTCTGCCAAGAGGTTGGAAAGAAACAAGATGTACTGCTGTGTTCACAGCCGTCTTGGGAAGAACACATAAGACACACCCAGTGGGAGGAAGACAGGGTGAAAATATTCAATGGTTTCATGAAGGAGGCAGAGGAGTGGTTATCTGAAATTATACCACAACTTACGAGCTTAGTAGCTGGAAGTGCGATGCAACAAGGTGCCAGAATGGAAGATGAGATTGCACCTGGGGATAGTATCTCGAAAGTATCTCCACGAGGATCGGGACATAAATCTGGTTCTACAGCCAGTTCGGTATCAAGGGCTTCTGCTCGATTGGGAGTTAAAGCTGATCTAACCGCTCTCTCAATAAAAGCGGATGCCTTGAGGATGAAACATGAGATGGAACTGCAGAGAAGAAGAAGAGATGAGACGAAAAGAAGAAGAGATGAGTCGACGAAAGGAACAACTGAAACTAGACACAAAGATGGTGGTGACCAAGACAAAGAAGGAGCTACTGGAAAGTGAGGGGTCAAGATGCAGTTCTAGATCATCGAAGGTGATGAACTCCGATTTGGGAAGAAAGATTGCTCGAAGTGAATTAGCAGTTGGATCAATTCCACAATCGAGGTCCACCGGATTTCATGGCTTTGAAAACCCATTGGAACAGAGGAAGATGGGTAAAACTTCATCTCAGCAAATGGGTGCTAGATCGAAGCAAGGTACTTATGGGGGCATTGGAGAGGCCCGGGACAAAGAAAGATCGGAACACGCTTGTCCGAGTCCTGGTGCACAGGCTCGAGCAGGCCAGTTTGAGTCACAAAGGCCTGTTTATCAACAGGTGGAGCCAAGCCAAGGTTATCAGGATGGATTATTGGCACTGTTTAATAAGCAAACTGAATTCAACCAGATCATAGCTCGACAAAATACCTCTCATTCTACCACCAGCAGAAATTCCTACGTATGATGGAGATCCCTTGCGGTATGAAGCTTTCGTAAGGGCATTAGATGAATTATTAGAAACAAAAATTATGGATGAAAAGGAGCACCTACGATTTCTGATGAAGTACACAAGTGGAAGTGTTCAGATACTTGTAGAAAGTTGTCAAATTGAGCCAGACAGCCATGGCTATAAAAAGGCGAGAAGATTACTTAAAGAACGTTTTGGTAATGAACAGAGGATTGCTAGCGCATACATTGAGAAGGCCCATGCTTGGAAAGAAATCAAGCCGGAAGATGGGAAGGCATTGAGTGATTATGCAATATTTCTGAAAGGTTGTTGCAGCTCGATGAGAAATCTTGGCCACATGGAGGAAATGAATCTTCCATGTAATACTAGAATCATCATTAGCAAGTTGCCCAGAAGACTGAAAGAAAGGTGGAGATACGAGGCAGGCGAAATAATGGGTAAGAGGAACCAAGTAACCAGGCTACCAGACCGGGTGGATTTCTTGGACAGAGAAGTACGGTACATGTTAGAGCCACACTACGGGACTATTGAAGATTACAAACCGATTGCAACTAACAAAGGTTCTACCTTTACCAAAACTGAAGAAAGATTAGTACCTGTAGATTGGCTATAGCATGTTAGCCAATCAGAATGCTTAGTAATTATAACCCCGCCTAGTTATAACATTCATAGTGTAAGATCCTACCCACTGTCTACCAGTTAGAGTAGCAGTTTGAATGTGTGATGACCTGCTGTGTAGTTGATGACCTGAACAATAAAGATGCTTGTGTTTCAACCCGTGTGGGTTTGAGCTCTTTACATGGTGTCAGACTATCGGGTCCACCCTGCATCTGTTTACCGCGATTTATTTCTTTTACCAGTTTTTATTTGCGTGTTTTTTTGTGATTTGGGGATATAGCTAACTCTTGTCGAAAGCCTAGCCCGCTCGTGTTTGATTCTGATATCGCCGAGCGATGGCGAATGTTTGAGAAGGACTACTCTCATTATATCCGCATCGTTCACCGAAACGATCCCGATGATTTGAAGGCTTCACTACTGTTGAATTTAGCGGGTCCGGAGGCTATGATCCGCGCTGACTCATTCGAGTGCACCTGCTCAACTGGATGGGAATGGACAGGTATTGGTGCCAGCTGAATCTATAGACAACTCCATGGTGTTGCTGAGAAAGTTTAGAGAACTATGCGACCTGCCGTCTAACAGAATCCTTGAGCGAACAAGATTTTTTGCTCAAGTGCAAAAGGCTGACGAGCCTGTGGAACGATTCATCAGTGACCTGCGACACATCTGCTCTCGATGCAGATTTGGTGAGTTGACAAATGAGCTAGTTCGCGATAAAATTGTGGGAGGAATGAGCGACCGAAAGCTGCGAGCTGAACTGCTACAGAATGCAGAACTGACTTTAGAGCAAGCTATTCATCCTTGTCGGATGGCTGAGACTGTGGCACCACTGGCTGATTTTGATAGCCCGAATGCTAATCAGCAATTAAATGTGAATCTGGCTAGTTACTCTCCGCAAAGATTTCTCAATGCATCCAGCAAAGTTCAGAACATGCCTAATACGAGGTGCACAAACTGTAACTATTTCCACCCCAAGGGGCGCCAATTTTGCGTGGCCCATGGGAAAGTATGTTATAATTGCAAAAAACTCAACCACTTTGCTAATTGTTGTCGATCCAGTTGGAGTACAGCTCCAAGGACGAAGCTGCACCCGATTCAACAAGACCCGTCTGATTCAGATTCACATGAACAAGACGAATCTTCCCACGAGAACGACTCTGATAACACAGACACCGAGTCTACCGTACTTTCCCTAAACCTGCGCACCCCAGGCAAAGTTACTGATCCGGCTGTGACCATGATAATCAATAACAAACCACTGATCGCCAAAGTCGATACCGGCGCCCACATGAACGCCATGTCACTCAAAGTGTTCAACAAGATAAGAACCACTGAGCTCATGAAAAAAGACTCCTCCACTTTACATGCTTACGGAGGGGAAATTCTTCACCCACTGGGCAAAGCCGATTTCAAATGTACCATCAATGAACAGACCAAGGACTTGCTATTTTACATCGTTCAGCCAAGTTCTGAAACCCTGCTAGGCATCGATGCATGCCATGACCTGTGTTTGGTCTATTTCAGGCGTGCTGTCCACAAACTCTGTTTGACAGAGGGACCAACCAGACAGATGCTATCCAACTACAAAGATTTGTTTGACACAAACTCGGCAAACTACCTACAATATACAAGATCATTGTCGACCATACAGTCACCCCAATCGTACGTGCCCCTCACCGCATTCCGCATGGTATGCGTGAGCAAATACACGATAAACTGAAACGTATGGTCTCCATCGGAGTCCTTGCCGAAGTCAGCGAACCCTCTGATTGGGTTTCCACCATGGTTGTCACCACAAAGAAAGACATCAAGGAGTTACGCATCTGCATCAATCCTAAAGATTTGAATACAGCAATCAAACGCCAACACTACCCAATGAGGACCACCGAAGATGTAGCAGCACAAATCGGTAACGCAACGGTTTTCTCAGTCTTGGATGCCAAAAACTAATTCTGGCAAATCCCGTTAGACCGTGCTTCATCGGCGTTAACAACATTCGCCACCCCGTTCGGACATTACCGATTCCTAAGAATGGCCTTTGGCATCAACTCTGCCAGCGAAGTTTTCCAGCGTGCAATGGAACAACTGTTTGCAGAATTCCCCTGTGCCATCATAGTTGACGACATTCTAGTTTATGGCCGCGATGCCACCGAGCACGATGCCAACCTACGTAAAGTACTGGACCGTGCCAGAGATATTAATTTAAAACTGAACCCACTGAAGTGTAAGTTCAGGGTTCCCGAAGTCACTTACATAGGTCACCAGCAATGGGCTAAAACCAGATCCGCTGAAGACTGCAGCAATCAACGAGCTGCCGGTACCAACTGACGTCACCAGCCTGCGACGATTTCTAGGCATGATCAACTACCTGGGAAAGTTTATCCCCAATCTCAGTGAGTTGTCAGCCCTCCTGCGTCAACTAACCCACAAGGACAACACCTGGTCCTGGTACCCTAACCACCAGCGAGCTTTCGAGACCTTAAAACTACAGCTCGCCAGTGCGCCCACTCTGTCCCATTTTAATCTCAACCTGCCAATTACCTGCGAGGCATCCCAGTATGGACTAGGCGCTGCATGCCTGCAGATCTCTTTCAACGACGATGTCATGCCGGTATCCTACGCTTCAAGGACACTAACGGATACCGAACAGCACTATGCACAGATAGGAAAAGAACTGCTTGCCGTGGTTTTTGCCTGCTCCAAATTCAAAGACTTTATTTTCGGCAAAACCTTCACAGTAGAAACTGATCACCAACCGTTGGTTACCATCCTCAGCAAGCCTATTCATAATCAAGGCTTCAACGTAGGATTATGCAGGTACAACGGTTCGATTTCCGCATTGTCTACAAAAAGGGTAAAGACATGCACATCGCAGACACTCTATCTCGAGCACCACACGCTACCAGCGAACAACATCCATTCGAACAAGAGGAATTCTCCGTTCTGAATGTTTCTTTCGTTCCAACTGACCGACTGCGCTGCCTCGCCGAACACACTGCCATGGACACAACCTCCCAGCTGTTGGCCTCAATCAGTAAAGGCGGTTGGCCAAATAAACAATCCAACACCCCCGCTGAAATTAGACCCTACTTTCTGGTACGTGATGAACTTGTGCTACAGGACAGAGTGATAGTAAAGGGTCATAAGACGGTCATCCCCCCTCTCTGCGAAATGAGTATTACGAGGAGATCCACGGTGGCCACCCAGGTGTTGAGGCCACCCTACAACGCGCTAAAGAAATTATCTACTGGCCCGTAATGACCAAGTACAGGCAAGCGCCACTTCAGCAAAAACAACTGCTGCTGTCCCAACCAGCCCCCTCCAGCCATGGTCGTCCGTGGCTGCCGATATCTTCAACTGGCACGGGAAGCACTATCTCTTGTTAGTGGACTCGTACTCGAGTTGGTTCGAAATTGATTTTCTAACAACCATCTCCTCAGAATTAGTCATCCAGAAACTCCGGCAGCACTTCTCCGTACATGGCATTCCAGCCCGCCTCCAGACTGACAACGGGATACAATTCACCAGCCAAAAGTTCAAAGACTTTGCCAAGCGCTGAAACTTTAAACATGTCACCAGCAGCCCAGAATACCCACAGTCCAATGGACTTGCCGAACACGCTGTTCACAGCGTTAAACAACTTATGGAACGCTCCTTCCTGGCAAAATCTTACGTTTACCTAGACCTGTGAACCTGAGAAATATTACCAGAGACAGTGCTTTAGGCTCCCCAGCCCAACGACTGATGTCCTGGCGAACGAGACCTCCGCTGCCTGTGACACAGGATCACTTAAAGCCCAAATTTTTCTGCCCCGCTGTAGTTAAAACACACATACAATCCAATCGAGACGCGCAGAAACGTGCCTACGACAAAACCAGTAAACCACTTAAGCCACAAATCCAAGGCCAAGTGGTTCGCTTGCAGACGGACAAAGGACATACCAAACTAGGGTTCATCCATGGCCCCGCAAAGGAACCACGCTCCTACCTTGTCGATGTCGGCGGCACCATCTACAGACGCAACCGACAACACCTCCTTCCAGTGAAGGAACAACGTCCGGCAATCCAGGTTTCTGACGCACCTCCACTGAACTTTAAACTGATCGCTGTTACAGCCATTCCAGTGTCCGCAACTGCTACCCTCCAGCACTCCCCGTGTTGGTCTGCACCCCCTTCCCCCTTTGTAACTGGTTCCCCGGTACCCCCGCCACGGTCTTCTCCCACGGTGTCGCCCCAGAGCCCTGTTGGCTCATCCAAACGTGCCCTTAACTTTTCGGAAGAAAAGGTTGATGAGGCAGCTCCTTACCGTACGAGGACCGGGTGGGTTAGTAAGCCGCATGTTAGTGTAACCCCATTATTATTAGATGTGGCATTTTGCATTTAACAATTTATTTACTCATCATAGTGATAATGCTTTATCTACTTTTCATTTATAGAAGAAGAGATGTAGATTGGCTATAGCATGTTAGCCAATCAGAATGCTTAGTAATTATAACCCCGCCTAATTATAACATTCATCGTGTAAGATCCTACCCACTGTCTACCAGTTAGAGTAGCAATGTGAATGTGTGATGACCTGCTGTGTAGTTGATGACCTGAACAATAAAGATGCTTGTGTTTCAACCCGTGTGAGTTTGAGCTCTTTACAGAACCTAAGAGAAGTAGTTTTGCTATCACAACCATACCTGTGGAAACGACAGATGGAATGAAAGGAAATGTATCTACTAGCAAGCAAATAGTATTTTGTTTGTTATGTGATGAAGTTGGTCACACCATAAAATGGTGTCGTAGATTCAAGATGAAAGAATATGAAGATAAGGTGGATTTCTTGAAAGAGAAGGGAATCTGTTTTGGATGTTTGAAAAAATGGTGAGAGAATGTAAGAATCCTATGATTTGTTGTAAGTGCAGGCAATATCATCCTGAAGCACTTCACACTGAAGAAGAGCTACCAGAGTTTTGGGAAGAAGAAGAACTGGAACAAATGGATGATGAGCTGCCAGAGCAAATAGAAGAGGATGAACCGGAGCAAACAGAACAGAAGAAGAAGCCAACTACAAGAGATGCTATCACCTTGCCTCAAATAACTGCTCATATTGGGGCCGGGGTTGAAGCTTGAAATCTTTCTATCTTACCAGTACAGGTAAGGAACAGTAAGACGAATACAGTGTTGCAAACATATGCTTTTCTGGATCACGGAAGTTCGACTACCTTTTGCACAGAAAACCTGACGAGAAGATTGAATATCACAGGAGAAGAGACTAAGATTTGAGAGCATGTCATTACATTATGAGTATGGAGATATCCAGTCTGGATGAAGATAATTTTATACCAATATATGTGTTTACACATGGAACCATGCCTGTTGGTCATCAAAATACACCAAGACATGAAGACTTAATCAATGGAATTAACCTGAAGGATGTCAAGATATCTGAAATAAATTCTAGTGTTGATCTACTTATCGGAACGAATGATTTTAAGGCATTGGAACCTATACAGATTGTTAGGAGCCAAGGTGATGGACCGTATGCTACAAAAACCCGACTTGGATGGGTTATCTATGGCTCCTTGAAAAGGAACCATGAAATCGGAAATTAGAGGAGCTATCCTGCCATTGCTGTTAATCAAATATCTACTGATAAATTAGAAAAGCTGGTGATGAAGCTATACCATCATGACTTCAATGAAAGTACCAGCAAGGAATCTGAAGAGATGTCGAATGAAGAGTTGAAGTTCATGGATATTATGAACTACTCAGTAAAGACTGACAGACACTATTGTCTGGACTTACCTTTCAAACAAGAAAGTGTTAGTCTGCCGAATAATCGTCGTATGGCAGAGCAACATATCCAGAATTTGAAACGCAAGTTTGACGAGAATACTAAATTTCATGAAGTAAGAATCTCTTTGAAGAATAATAACAACATGGATGATTGCTTAAGATCCATGTCTACTGAGCAGGAAGCAATTCTACCAGTAGAACATCTGACTTCTCTTTGCAATAAGGGAAGATTCACACTGTCCAAGTGGATCAGCGACAATTGTGAAAGCATTCCACTAGATGATAGAGCCAAAGAAACCAGAGAGTTGGATTTGGACAAAGACAATCTGCCAATGGAAAGAGCATTGGGAGTTACTAATGTTGTACAACAAAAAATGTTAACACAAAAGAAAATCCTGCGGATTAAGTTTCCAGGGAACTGACAGCGAACCGTTTCTTAAGCGATAAGAGATGGATCAATGAACTAAAATCTCTGTAAGCCAGGCAGGGAATGGCCAAAGCTTGAACTGGGATTTGAAATCTCTGTTAATGATCCGGAAATTAAACCAAACTTAACGGTGAACTTTATTGCTAAAAATCCTGTTATTCACTCAAAGGATTTTCACACTTCAACATTGTTGTTACAACACATCCATGAGTTGATCGGACATGGAGGAAGATGTTTCATGCTATCAAAGCTTTGGACTGTTATGTTTTGGACTATATACTCGGTATCATGCCTGATTTTAAGGGTTTGGTGCGCACGGTACGACTTTAAACTAAAACCAGTGTTTTACTAAGATTAATAATCAAGTTATGCTTGCTTCTAGAAGGCGAAAGTTGAGATGGAAGAGTCGATGAAGAATTTGGATATCTTGTGCATGCTATTTTTTTTTTCCTCGTTAGTATAGTGATTAGTATCCCCGCCTGTCACACGGGAGACCGGGACTCAATTCCATGACTCTTTGTTTTTGATTTATGTTAAACCTTCTTGGCGACTTTTTTGATGTTTATTAATAATTGCCTTGTAGCGGCACCAAACGTGGTGAATAAGGCCAGACGTCAGGCAGGTTCAAACAGTAGTTTTATTCAGGTGTTACATGTTAAGTTGGCCCGCTAATGTAATTGTCATTGCTGCTGTAGCTGAGCGAGGTTGTTCTCTCGGGCTCAGCTACCTGTTGACTCCCTAGGTCTCAAGGTGAGATAAGCTTATGTAGCAGGACACTCCCCCTAGGCCATGACGTCACGTGCCAGCCCTCGTAGCTACTGACGAGGGCTCGACCATAAGTGGTCTGTGCATCAGCTGATGCCAAAGGACCCCCCCAGAACCGGAGGAAGGAATAGAATGGTCGAGGGCGGCTCCTGCATGTGGGTCGGGGACACCCCGGGCGTGGGTCGGGATGGAGGGGCCCGCGGGCGCAGTCGACGCTCCGCGTGGGCGATCCAGAGGAATGCCGAGGGGTGCGAGGAGAACGATGCAAAAGCCGCCGGACGGAAGAGACACAGTCGCATCTCCTCGACCAGCTAAGGGATCGTGTCCTGAGAAATACGGCCCCCAGCAACTGCTGAGAGACGTCGGCAACAATGAAGAAAAAAACGAAATAAAATAAATAAACTGATTGCTAAACCCGCCGTGGTGATACAGTGTAAACAAAGTGAAAAGAAACAACACAAACTACAGTGAGCAATCACGTGCAAAGTGGTAAGTAAGTTCAAATTGTCCAGTGTCCATGGTGCAGGATGGGAAGCTGTGCTGGAAAACCAGAGGTTGCAGTGACAGCCTCCGACCTGAATGAGGCGCTGTTGCCGGTGGTCAGGCTGCAGGGACGGCATCCGGCTGGAAGGTGGCACTGTGGACGGCGATCGGTGAAGGTCGAGCTTCTCTTCCAGCCATCCGCGGCGGCCATTTTTGTAGTCGGGCGGCTTGTTTCAGTAGGCCGTGGTGGCCATTTTGTAGTCGGGCAGCCGCTTGTTTCCAAAGACTGATCTTCCGCTTTTGCTTGTTTCAGTAGGCCGCGGCGTCCATTTTGCCGGCCGGCTGAAGCGGCCTTAACCAGCGATTCAAGACCCCGCTGCTGGGCTGGACAGGCAGCCAGCGCCCAGGGATCTTCGGGTTCCGCGCCGGTGAGGAGCAGAAGGGCGTCTTCGGCAGTCGCCCCAGGTAAGCCCGCCCCATCGGGTGGCTAGGCCCTGGGCAGCGGCCGCTGAGGCCTGGTGCGGTGCAGGGCCTGGAGCCGTGGCCACGGTGAGGCCTGGTGCGGTGCAAGGCCTGGAGCCGTGGCCGCGGTGAGGCCGGATCCGGTGCAGGGCCTGGAGCGGTGAGGCCCGGTGCAGTGCGGGGCCTACTCTCTCCCCGCTCCTGGGGCCGTCGGGCGTGCGTCGGTGATGCTGGGGGCAGGAGGCTGCTACGCTCGCAGCTCCTGCAGCAGCTGGTGGGGCCGCGGTGGCTGGTGGAAGAGCGACGGCTGGTGGGGAAGCGACGACAGCCGCAGTTTCTCAGCTCCAGTGAGCAGCAGCTGGTGGGGAAGTGGTGGCAGCCACAACCTCTCAGCTCCGTTGAGCAGCAGCTGGTGGGGAAGCGACGGCAGCCGCGGCCTCTCAGCTCCGGTGAGCAGCAGCTGGTGGGGAAGCGGCCGCAGCCTCTCAGCTCCGGTGGTCGGCTCCGGGCAGGTCATGTGGGAGAGCTTGGCAGCCATCACACAAGGCCTGGACCGCGCCCCTTAACCCGGGCGACCTGCGGCATACCTTAGGGTAGGGCCGGGTTGGCGGCAGCGTCGTTCTGCAGGGCTGGGCAGTCGGCTGCAGACATCAGGTTTCCCGAGGCTGCGTGCGTCGGGAGAAATCCATGCGAAGTGTAACGGAGACACGAGGAGTTTTCTAATGTTTAAAGCAATAAGCTGGAGTTCGATGAAGATTATAGTAACGAGTCAGAAGAAGTTTGGATGTACCTTATTGTTTTTCATCAACAATAAAGAATAGACTGTGTTTTGGAAGATTTGTTTGTGAAGAAGCTCTGAAGGCCTCTGACGGTGAGCTCGTATGCGTATAAAGACATTCCCCTTAACCATGCTGTCCATTTAGCGGCTAGAGGGAGTAATCTCTTGAACGATATAAAAATCTGCCGCTACATTCCGTACAGACCACACCTGTAGTCAGGATTGAACCAGGCCACTGATGCTGTGAGGCAGCATTTCTACCACTGTACCACTACGCCACCCTGAATATAGCCATCAGTGAGTGAAAGAGTAGTTGTTGAAAGGAGCGGTGCTGATTCCAGATATTTATTTGGATTTTTTCCTATAATTTCTAATGCATCAGCATTAGGCGGGCTGCTCTATAAATATGTCCCATTCCCAAATTACCTTTCTTTGTCTCATTTATAATCCATTGTCTGCAAAAAGCCTCAGGTATACAGTATATACTTAAAATAGATAAAATGTTAAACTTTTGTCTGAAGCAAAGTAGAAGTAAAATAAATATTGCAAAAACTTTGCACAATGTTCCCAAGATTCTATATGCAACCCTTAACAAAAAAGTTTTTCAACAGAAAAAGTGTCAATTCACTGATGACACCATGACAGAATTACCATAGGATCAGAATTAGGTCATTTTGCCTATCAATTCTATTCCTCCATTCAATCATGGCTGATCTATTTTTCCTTTCTAAACTCCATCGAGTCAGGCCCAGAGTTTTCAAACACTCCTTATCGTCAACTCAATGATCCCCAGGTTTATTCTCGTAAATAGATAAGATAGATGAAATAGATAAAATGTTAAACTTTGGTCCTTTATCTGAAGCAAAGTAGAAGACAAATAAATATTGCAAACATTTTGCACAAAGTTCCCAAGATTCTATATGCAACCCTTAACTAAAAAGTTTTTCAACAGAAAAAGTGTCAATTTACTGATGACACCATAAGACAGAATTACCACAGGATCAGAATTAGGTCATTTTGCCTATCAATTCTATTCCTCCATTCAATCATGGCTGATCTATTTTTCCTTTCTAAACTTCATCGAGTACAGGCCCAGTCTTCAAACACTCCTTATACATCAACCCAATCATCCCCAGGATTATTCTCATAAACCTCCTCTGGACCCTCTCCAAAACTAGCACATCCTTCCTCAGATATGGGGCCCAAAATACCCACAATATTCCCAATGTAGCCTCACCAACACCTTATAATGCCTCAGGTTAACATCCTTGCTTTTATGATCCCCTGGAATTCTTGTCAATTATCTTAAGGATTAGAGTTTTAGACAACAGACAATAGGTGCAGGAGTAGGCCATTCGGCCCTTCGAGCCAGCACTGCCATTCAATGTGATCATGGCTGATCATCCCCAATCAGTACCCCGTTCCTGCCTTCTCCACATATCCCCTGACTCCGCTATCTTTAAGAGCCCTATCTAGCTCTCCCTTGAAAGTATCCAGAGAATCGGCCTCCACTGCCCTCTGAGGCAGAGAATTCCACACTCACAACTCTCTGTGTGAAAAAGTGTTTCCTCATCTCCGTTCAAAAATGGCTTACCCCTTATTCTTAAACAGTGGCCCCTGGTTCTGGACTCCCCCAACATCGGGAACATGTTTCCTGCCTCTAGGGTGTCCAAACCCTTAATAATCTTTTTTTTTAATTTTTTTTTTTTAATTGTTATTTATTAGAAGTACATTACATTACAACCACATACATTAGTACTCGTCATTTATATCTTCTTACAATTAATGTACTCCATTTATTTTTTACACTAGAAAAGGAAAAGATTGAAAGAAAGAAGAAAGTGAAGGAAAAAGTGAAAGTGTAGGAAATGTGACAACAAAAAAGGACGAAGACCCTATAAGAGCAAAATTAAAAACAAAATAAAAAGAGTTAAGAAATAGACCCTAGGAGAGAAAGAGAAAGAAAAAGAGGAAAAAGAGAGAAACAAATATTTTTATGAGCATTACGTAAATGGGACATACCAACTCTTCAACTACATCCCCCCCTTACCTGACCTCAATTTTTTTTTTTTTTAAGTACTTTTGCACCCTATGTTTGTAATAATTCTATAAATGCAGACCACGTCAGGTGGAAGTGATCTGGTTTACCTGCTAGGAGGAATCTTATCTCTTCTCGGTGTAATGTTTCAAACATATTTGAAATCCACATATTTATAGTTGGTATTGGAGCCTTCTTCCAAAATTTTAGAATTAGCTTTTTTCCAGTTATTAACCCATAGTCCATTAGTTTCTTTTGAAACACATTTAGTTCTGGACCATCTTCCGTTATACCGAAGATAATCCATTCTGCTTTGGGTATCAGTCTTGTTTTAAATAACTTTGTAAAGATTTCAAAAATTTCATTCCAAAATTTTTTGAATTTTTGTACAGAAAACGAATGAGTGCGCTATAGTAGCTTCTTGGGATTGACATTTATTACAAATAGATGATACATTTGGGAAAATTTTATGAATTTTAGTTTTCGAATAATATAATCTATGTAAAATTTTAAATTGTATTAAAGTGTGTCTTACATTAATCGAGCATTTATGCACGTTTAATAAGTATTCATTCCAACTTTCCTTTGAAATTTTAATAGCTAACTCTTGTTCCCAGTCTCTTCTGATACCCTCCTTTAAATGGTATTTGTACATTTAAGATAATATTATACAAATATGATATTAAGTTTGCTGATTCCGCTTTTATCTGCATTGCCTCGTCCAATACATCTACTGGGTTATTATAATGATCTTTTGTATATTTTTTCAAATAGTCGCATATTTGAAAATATTTAAAATATTGATTATTTCCGAGTTTATATTTTATTTGTAATTGTTGAAATGAAAGTAATTTTCCAGTTTCATACAAGTCACCAAGCGTTTTAATTCCTAGTCTATCCCATTGTGTATAAGCTTTATCTATTTTTTTTTTTTTTTTTTTTTTAATTTTTATTTATTAGAAGTACATTACATTACAACCACATACATTAATACTCGTCATTTATATCTTCTTACAATTAATGTACTCCCTTTATTTATTTTTTTACACTAGAAAAAGAAAAGATTGAAAGAAAGAAGAAAGTGAAGGAAAAAGTGCAAGTGTAGAAAAGTGTAGAAAATGTAACAACAAAAAAGGACGAAGACCCTATAAGAGCGAAATTAAAAACAAAAAGAAAAAGAGTTAAGAAATAGGCCCTAAGAAAAGAAAAGAGAAAGAGAAAAAAAGAGAAATAAATGTTTTTTTTTTGAGCATCACGTAAATAGGACATACCAACTCTTCAACTATCATCCCCCCTTACCTGACCTCAATTTTTTATTTTTTTAAAGTACTTTTGCACCCTATGTTTGTAATAATTCTATAAATGCAGACCACGTCAGGTGGAAGTGATCTGGTTTACCTGCTAGGAGGAGTCTTATCTCTTCTAGGTGTAATGTTTCAAACATATTTGAAATCCACATATTTATAGTTGGTATTGGAGCCTTCTTCCAAAATTTTAGAATTAGCTTTTTTCCAGTTATTAACCCATAGTCCATTAATTTCTTTTGAAACACATTTAGTTCTGGATCATCTTCCGTTATTCCGAAGATAATCCATTCTGCTTTGGGTATCAGTCTTGTTTTAAATAACTTTGTAAAGATTTCAAAAATTTCATTCCAAAATTTTTGAATTTTTGTACAGAAGACAAATGAGTGCGCTATAGTTGCTTCTTGGGATTGACATTTATCACAAATAGATGATACGTTTGGGAAAATTTTATGAATTTTAGTTTTCGAATAATATAATCTATGTAAAATTTTAAATTGTATTAAAGTGTGTCTTACATTAATCGAGCATTTATGCACGTTTAATAAGTATTCATTCCAACTTTCCTTTGAAATTTTAATAGCTAACTCTTGTTCCCAGTCTCTTCTGATACCCTCCGTAGGTGGTATTTGTACATTTAAAATAATATTATACAAATATGATATTAAGTTTGCTGATTCCGCTTTTATCTGCATTGCCTCGTCCAATACATCTACTGGATTATTATAATGATCTTTTGTATATTTTTTCAAATAGTCGCATATTTGAAAGTATTTAAAATATTGATTATTTCCGAGTTTATATTTTATTTGTAATTGTTGAAATGAAAGTAATTTTCCAGTTTCATACAAGTCACCAAGCGTTTTAATTCCTAGTCTATCCCATTGTGTATAAGCTTTATCTATAATAGAAGGACTAAACGAAGGGTTATTGACTATAGGTAATAAAAGTGATAAGTTTCTTAATTTTAAATTTTGTTTTATTTGTTTCCAAATACGGATTGTACTATGAATAATTGGGTTCTTATTATAGTTTATGTTATTCAGTTTCATTGGAGAGAGGAGGATCGCTCCAATGTTTCTAGAGGAGCAATCCTCTTTCTCCATTACAATCCAGTCTACTTGCTGGGCGGAGTTATCCATCAGTTGAATCATGTTTTTAATATTTACTGACCAATAATAATACATAAAATTAGGTAGTGCTAGACCCCCCAATACTTTAGGTTTATTCAGATGGGTTTTTTGTATTCTATGTGATTTATAGTCCCATATAAAATTAGTGATATCTGAGTCGAGTTTTTTAAAAAACTTCTTAGGTAAGTATATAGGAATTGATTGAAATAGGTATAAAATTTGTGGTAAAAAGATCATTTTTATTGCGTTTATTCGGCCTATTAAAGACATCGGGAGCGTTTTCCAGAATTTAATTAATGTATTCAGTTTATTAAGTAGGGGGTCAAAATTTGCCCTGAACATACCTTGATATGTTCTGGTAATTTCGATTCCCAAATATTTAAATTTTTCTGTAGCTATTTTAAAAGGGAATTTTAAAAGATGTGTTGAATCTTTCGGTTTTATTGACATAATTTCACTTTTATTCCAATTTATTCTATATCCAGAAAAAGATCCGAAGTCTTCAATTAAATTTAATATATTTGGTATAGTGATTTGAGGTTTTGTAATATACAATAATATATCATCCGCGTATAAAGATATTTTATTATATGAGTCTTTAGTATTATATCCATGAATATCAGGGTGTATTCTAATTTTTTCTGCTAGCGGTTCAATAATGAGAGCAAACAACTGTGGTGATAATGAGCATCCTTGTCTATTTCCCCTTGATAGTTGAAATTTCGAGGATAATATGTTATTAGTAAGTATTCTAGCTGTAGGTTTGTTATATAGTAACTTAATCCATAAAATAAAATTCTCTCCCAGTTGAAATTTTTGTAATACTTTATCCATATAATTCCATTCTACTTGATCAAATGCTTTTTCAGCATCCAGCGAAATAATTGATAATTCTTGATCTTCAGATTTGTGTGAGTGCATTATGTTGAGTAGACGTCTCATATTATTAGAAGAGTATCTCTTAGGGATAAACCCTGTCTGATCTGGGTTTATTAATTTACTAATGTATTTACTTAATCTTCTAGCTAATGTTTTCGCTAATATTTTTTGATCTGTGTTTAACAATGCTATAGCTCTATATGAGCCAGGTTCTTCTAAATCTTTATTTTTCTTAGGTATTAATGTAATCGTTGATTCCGCTAATGTATCAGGTAGTATTCGTTTTTTAAAAGCGTATTGGTACATTTTTTGTAATCTTGGTATTATTTTATCATAAAAGCTTTTATAAAATTCATTAGTAAATCCATCAGGGCCTGGTGTTTTTCCATTTTTTAATGAGTTTATTGTATCTTCTAATTCCTTAATTGAGATTTGTGCACCCAGTTCCTCTTGTTCCTTCAGCTCTAACTTTGGAAGATTACAGGTATCCAAGAACTTTGTGATATTATTGGAATCAATTATCGTTATAGTGAAATTTCGAGATACTGCAGAACTGGAATATGTTATGAGTAAAATCAAATATGGTGTACAATTGCGGCTGGACAAGGACACTATTAAGATATTCAGGGACTACCCGTATGAAATTGTGCAAAAAAGAAACAAATTTGATAAGGTTAAAGATCTTTTAAGAGGGAGAGAAGGGGGCAGATTTGGGTTTTTTTATCCCGCGAAAATGCGTATTTCCTTTAATGGTCTTGAAAAGTCATTTGTTAAGCCTGAAGACGCATTCAAATATGCCCAAACGATCGTTGAAAAACAGAAATAAAAGGGAGCTTTGGCAGATCCGAATAATTCTCAGCTATGTTTTGTCTGGGGATAGTTACACTGTTATCTCTGGAATGTTGAATCAAGGACATTTTCTGTTCAAAACAGTTGGAATATGAATCAGAAAATAATTGCTTATTGATTAAAATGTTATAACCAATTGTAAGAACTTATCCTATTAACAACTTAAAAAGTTATGCAGGTTAGATTAGAATACTAACAAAAAAAAATAATAATAATGAACTAACATACTAATATGAATTTTTAATAAATTGTAACCTTGTCTATAAGCGGGAGGAGGGGATGAGAAACGAACTCCTGGCTTATGTCCAGGAGCACGTCTCGTTAACCCCTTCAACCAACAGTTGATTCTTATTGAAATCAAAAATATTGGTTTAATAATTAAACTCTGATATATATATATATGTTATAAGGAAATATCAGGGTAAAATTGTATTATATATCTGAATGTGAGGCCTCGTTTTAATATTTTAAGATGTTATGATTAACTAAGAGAGCGGAGCTAGTTGAGTAACAACGCAATGGAAGTCAAAGCAAGGTTTTTTCCCACCTACAGGTGGGACACTCGCTACAGTGCTGACTATATCAGACACTGTAGCCTCACTTTTTTAGTTTTTTTTTTATCACATAAAATCACTTGTTTGTGTTTTGTGTTTAGTGATGAGTAAAATGGACATACCAGCAAAAGTTAATAATTCAAAAACTCCCCCAATACCTAAAGACCTGGGACATGGACGCACCACAAGATTCAAAGGTACTATAATTATTCAAAATGCATGACACCACACAAAAGAACCTAGGAGGAATCTCATTTTGTAGTTGGAATATAAGAGGTATTAACAAACCTATCAAAAGGGGTAAGATATTAGCTCAGCTAAAAATGTATAATTCTGACATTACCTTCCTACAAGAAACACACCTAAAACCTCAGGATCAAGTTAGGCTGAGGGCGAAATGGATAGGTCAAACATACCACTCTTCATTCACTTCAAAATCTAGAGGCACGTCAATTATCATAAGAAAAGGTATACCATTTAAAGCAAAGAATATTATAACAGATATAGAAGGGAGATACCTAATAGTTAATGGAGAAATCCATGACACTCCACTTACTTTGGTAAATATATATGCCCCTAACTTTGATAACCCCCACTTTTTCAATAAAATCTTCAATATAATTGCAGAGTCAAACTATCAAAATGTTATAATAGGCGGAGACTTTAACTGTGTTTTAGATCCGTACTTAGATAAATCAAGTCAAAAACAGAGAGGGAATATGAAATCGAAAACTGGGGACCTCCTCAATACCTATATAAATAACACTAATATAGCAGATGTTTGGAGAATTGTGAATCCAACTGGCAGGGAATATTCGTTTTACTCAATGGTACATAAGGCATACTCACGTATAGACTACTTTCTGCTGGATACAAAATTAATCCCCCAAACATCTAATGCAATATACCATACAAATTCAATTTCAGACCATTCTCCACTAACTTTCTTTTTAAAACTGGAAGGATTGTCTAAGAATAATTCATTCTGGAGATTTAACTCTCAAATTTTAAAAGATCCACAAGCGAGTATATATTTAAAAGAACAAATGGAGGTCTTTTTTCAAACAAATGATACTTCAGATATATCGCCTACTTTACTTTGGGAATCTTTTAAAGCATACATTAGGGGTATTATAATCTCATATCAAGCTTTTCAAAATAAAAAGAATAAGAATGAACAAAGACAGTTAGAAGAACTTATTAGACAAATGGATATAGATAATGCTAAAGATCCATCAATAGATAAACATAATAAAATAATAATTTTAAAATTTAAATTAAATAAATTATTATCTGCCAAACTTATAAGACTTTTTCAAATTACAAAACAAGAGCACTTTGAATTTGGGGATAAACCGCATAAACTTTTGGCTCGCCAGCTAAAAAAACGAGAAAAGGAACATACTATACCAAAGATCAAATCAGATAAAGGGGAATTATTAACAACACCGAAGGATATTAATAAAAGATTTGCGCAATTTTACGAGAATTTGTATACATCTAAAACGATAATTGATTCCAATAATATCACAAAGTTCTTGGATACCTGTAATCTTCCAAAGTTAGAGCTGAAGGAACAAGAGGAACTGGGTGCACAAATCTCAATTAAGGAATTAGAAGATACAATAAACTCATTAAAAAATGGAAAAACACCAGGCCCTGATGGATTTACTAATGAATTTTATAAAAGCTTTTATGATAAAATAATACCAAGATTACAAAAAATGTACCAATACGCTTTTAAAAAACGAATACTACCTGATACATTAGCGGAATCAACGATTACATTAATACCTAAGAAAAATAAAGATTTAGAAGAACCTGGCTCATATAGAGCTATAGCATTGTTAAACACAGATCAAAAAATATTAGCGAAAACATTAGCTAGAAGATTAAGTAAATACATTAGTAAATTAATAAACCCAGATCAGACAGGGTTTATCCCTAAGAGATACTCTTCTAATAATATGAGACGTCTACTCAACATAATGCACTCACACAAATCTGAAGATCAAGAATTATCAATTATTTCGCTGGATGCTGAAAAAGCATTTGATCAAGTAGAATGGAATTATATGGATAAAGTATTACAAAAATTTCAACTGGGAGAGAATTTTATTTTATGGATTAAGTTACTATATAACAAACCTACAGCTAGAATACTTACTAATAACATATTATCCTCGAAATTTCAACTATCAAGGGGAAATAGACAAGGATGCTCATTATCACCACAGCTGTTTGCTCTCATTGTTGAACCGCTAGCAGAAAAAATTAGAATACACCCTGATATTCATGGATATAATACTAAAGACTCATATAATAAAATATCTTTATACGCGGATGATATATTATTGTATATTACAAAACCTCAAATCACTATACCAAATATATTAAATTTAATTGAAGACTTCGGATCTTTTTCTGGATATAGAATAAATTGGAATAAAAGTGAAATTATGTCAATAAAACCGAAAGATTCAACACATCTTTTAAAATTCCCTTTTAAAATAGCTACAGAAAAATTTAAATATTTGGGAATCGAAATTACCAGACCATATCAAGGTATGTTCAGGGCAAATTTTGACCCCCTACTTAATAAACTGAATACATTAATTAAATTCTGGAAAACGCTCCCGATGTCTTTAATAGGCCGAATAAACGCAATAAAAATGATCTTTTTACCACAAATTTTATACCTATTTCAATCAATTCCTATATACTTACCTAAGAAGTTTTTTAAAAAACTCGACTCAGATATCACTAATTTTATATGGGACTATAAATCACATAGAATACAAAAAACCCATCTGAATAAACCTAAAGTATTGGGGGGTCTAGCACTACCTAATTTTATGTATTATTATTGGTCAGTAAATATTAAAAACATGATTCAACTGATGGATAACTCCGCCCAGCAAGTAGACTGGATTGTAATGGAGAAAGAGGATTGCTCCTCTAGAAACATTGGAGCGATCCTCCTCTCTCCAATGAAACTGAATAACATAAACTATAATAAGAACCCAATTATTCATAGTACAATCCGTATTTGGAAACAAATAAAACAAAATTTAAAATTAAGAAACTTATCACTTTTATTACCTATAGTCAATAACCCTTCGTTTAGTCCTTCTATTATAGATAAAGCTTATACACAATGGGATAGACTAGGAATTAAAACGCTTGGTGACTTGTATGAAACTGGAAAATTACTTTCATTTCAACAATTACAAATAAAATATAAACTCGGAAATAATCAATATTTTAAATACTTTCAAATATGCGACTATTTGAAAAAATATACAAAAGATCATTATAATAATCCAGTAGATGTATTGGACGAGGCAATGCAGATAAAAGCGGAATCAGCAAACTTAATATCATATTTGTATAATATTATTTTAAATGTACAAATACCACCTACGGAGGGTATCAGAAGAGACTGGGAACAAGAGTTAGCTATTAAAATTTCAAAGGAAAGTTGGAATGAATACTTATTAAACGTGCATAAATGCTCGATTAATGTAAGACACACTTTAATACAATTTAAAATTTTACATAGATTATATTATTCGAAAACTAAAATTCATAAAATTTTCCCAAACGTATCATCTATTTGTGATAAATGTCAATCCCAAGAAGCAACTATAGCGCACTCATTTGTCTTCTGTACAAAAATTCAAAAATTTTGGAATGAAATTTTTGAAATCTTTACAAAGTTATTTAAAACAAGACTGATACCCAAAGCAGAATGGATTATCTTCGGAATAACGGAAGATGATCCAGAACTAAATGTGTTTCAAAAGAAATTAATGGACTATGGGTTAATAACTGGAAAAAAGCTAATTCTAAAATTTTGGAAGAAAGCTCCAATACCAACTATAAATATGTGGATTTCAAATATGTTTGAAACATTACACCTAGAAGAGATAAGACTCCTCCTAGCAGGTAAACCAGATCACTTCCACCTGACGTGGTCTGCATTTATAGAATTATTACAAACATAGGGTGCAAAAGTACTTTAAAAAAATAAAAAATTGAGGTCAGGTAAGGGGGGATGATAGTTGAAGAGTTGGTATGTCCTATTTACGTGATGCTCAAAAAAAAAACATTTGTTTCTCTTTTTTTCTCTTTCTCTTTTCTTTTCTTAGGGCCTATTTCTTAACTCTTTTTCTTTTTGTTTTTAATTTCGCTCTTATAGGGTCTTCGTCCTTTTTTGTTGTTACATTTTCTACACTTTTCTACACTTGCACTTTTTCCTTCACTTTCTTCTTTCTTTCAATCTTTTCTCTTTCTAGTGTAAAAAAATAAATAAAGGGAGTACATTAATTGTAAGAAGATATAAATGACGAGTATTAATGTATGTGGTTGTAATGTAATGTACTTCTAATAAACAAAATTTAAAAAAAAAATAAAAAAAAATTATCGTTTTAGATGTATACAAATTCTCGTAAAATTGCGCAAATCTTTTATTAATATCCTTCGGTGTTGTTAATAATTCCCCTTTATCTGATTTGATCTTTGGTATAGTATGTTCCTTTTCTCGTTTTTTTAGCTGGCGAGCCAAAAGTTTATGCGGTTTATCCCCAAATTCAAAGTGCTCTTGTTTTGTAATTTGAAAAAGTCTTATAAGTTTGGCAGATAATAATTTATTTAATTTAAATTTTAAAATTATTATTTTATTATGTTTATCTATTGATGGATCTTTAGCATTATCTATATCCATTTGTCTAATAAGTTCTTCTAACTGTCTTTGTTCATTCTTATTCTTTTTATTTTGAAAAGCTTGATATGAGATTATAATACCCCTAATGTATGCTTTAAAAGATTCCCAAAGTAAAGTAGGCGATATATCTGAAGTATCATTTGTTTGAAAAAAGACCTCCATTTGTTCTTTTAAATATATACTCGCTTGTGGATCTTTTAAAATTTGAGAGTTAAATCTCCAGAATGAATTATTCTTAGACAATCCTTCCAGTTTTAAAAAGAAAGTTAGTGGAGAATGGTCTGAAATTGAATTTGTATGGTATATTGCATTAGATGTTTGGGGGATTAATTTTGTATCCAGCAGAAAGTAGTCTATACGTGAGTATGTCTTATGTACCATTGAGTAAAACGAATATTCCCTGCCAGTTGGATTCACAGTTCTCCAAACATCTGCTATATTAGTGTTATTTATATAGGTATTGAGGAGTTCCCCAGTCTTTGATTTCATATTCCCTCTCTGTTTTTGACTTGATTTATCTAAGTACGGATCTAAAACACAGTTAAAGTCTCCGCCTATTATAACATTTTGATAGTTTGACTCTGCAATTATATTGAAGATTTTATTGAAAAAGTGGGGGTTATCAAAGTTAGGGGCATATATATTTACCAAAGTAAGTGGAGTGTCATGGATTTCTCCATTAACTATTAGGTATCTCCCTTCTATATCTGTTATAATATTCTTTGCTTTAAATGGTATACCTTTTCTTATGATAATTGACGTGCCTCTAGATTTTGAAGTGAATGAAGAGTGGTATGTTTGACCTATCCATTTCGCCCTCAGCCTAACTTGATCCTGAGGTTTTAGGTGTGTTTCTTGTAGGAAGGTAATGTCAGAATTATACATTTTTAGCTGAGCTAATATCTTACCCCTTTTGATAGGTTCGTTAATACCTCTTATATTCCAACTACAAAATTAGATTCCTCCTAGGTTCTTTTGTGTGGTGTCATGCATTTTGAATAATTATAGTACCTTTGAATCTTGTGGTGCGTCCATGTCCCAGGTCTTTAGGTATTGGGGGAGTTTTTGAATTATTAACTTTTGCTGGTATGTCCATTTTACTCTTATCACTAAACACAAAACACAAACAAGTGATTTTATGTGATAAAAAAAAAACTAAAAAAGTGAGGCTACAGTGTCTGATATAGTCGGCACTGTAGCGAGTGTCCCACCTGTAGGTGGGAAAAAACCTTGTTTTGACTTCCATTGCGTTGTTACTCAATTAGCTCCGCTCTCTTAGTTAATCATCACATATTAAAATATTAAAACGAGGCCTCACATTCAGATATATAATACAATTTTACCCTGATATTTCCTTATTAAACCAATATTTTTGATTTCAATAAGAATCAACTGTTGGTTGAAGGGGTTAACGAGACGTGCTCCTGGACATAAGCCAGGAGCTCGTTTCTCATCCCCTCCTCCCGCTTATAGACAAGGTTACAATTTATTAAAAATTCATATTAGTATGTTAGTTCATTATTTTTTTTTTTTTGTTAGTATTCTAATCTAACCTGCATAACTTTTTAAGTTGTTAATAGGATAAGTTCTTACAATTGGTTATAACATTTTAATCAATAAGTAATTATTTTCTGATTCATATTCCAACTGTTAATTTGTTTACACGTTTTGAACAGAAAATGTCCTTGATTCAACATTCCAGAGATAACAGTGTAACTATCCCCAGACAAAACATAGCTGAGAATTATTCGGATCTGCCAAAGCTCCCTTTTATTTCTGTTTTTCAACGATCGTTTGGGCATATTTGAATGCGTCTTCAGGCTTAACAAATGACTTTTCAAGACCATTAAAGGAAATACGCATTTTCGCGGGATAAAACCCCCCAAATCTGACCCCTTCTCTCCCTCTTAAAAGATCTTTAACCTTATCAAATTTGTTTCTTTTTTGCACAATTTCATACGGGTAGTCCCTGAATATCTTAATAGTGTCCTTGTCCAGCCGCAATTGTACACCATATTTGATTTTACTCATAACATATTCCAGTTCTGCAGTATCTCGAAATTTCACTATAATATGTCGTGGATAAGCTTTTCCCGCACCAGATCTTTTTCCAAATCTTGGGACACGATGAGCCACTTCGATTTTCGGTTCCTTGGAAAGATTCAACAGTTGTTTCAACAAGCCCATGGCAAATTCACGTACCTGTTCCCCTTCTGCCCCCTCTGAAACACCAAGAATTCTCAAATTCTGGCGTCTAGAGCGAGCTTCCAGGTCCAGGCATTTGACTGAGACTTTCTCTAATTGAGTCCCCATTTGTAGTGACGCTTGTTCGTTTTTCTCGCCTCATTTGCTCATGTTCTTGCCTCAATTTCGCCATGTCTTCAACCAGTCGAGCCGTGTTTTTCTCCAATTCCGTAATTGTGTGCATACTTGCAGCTACTGTTTCAAGTACAGCCGTGAACTTATCCGTAGTAATTACATCCATCTTATCCATTTTCTCTGATAGTCCATCTTTCACCTCATCAATTCGTTTATTCATAATGTCCAGTAAATCCGTCATATTCTTCTGGTTACCAGCATTTAAATCCTTCATCATCTTCTCCATTCCTTCCATCATTTTTGCCGAATTTTCCTTCATTTCCTTCTTATCTTCCACCCTATTATCCGAGATCTCATCTTTCAAATTTTTCATTGATTTCTTCAAGTCATCAAAGTCTTTCTTAGATCTTGTATCCATTTCTGCAGCCACTTCAGAGACTTCAGAGGTAACTTCTGCTTCAAACTTTTTCGACAGCTTATTCACTGTTCTCTGAGGGCTCACAGCTGGAGACAGTTTACTCATTTAAAGGGCTTCAAACCACCGTTTAAAACATCGCGTTTAACGATGACGTCATCAGCGCGGTAACCAGAAGCTCCGGTAAGGTTTTTAAAAACAATCCCGATTTTCGGACCCGTTTTACACGATAAATCGTGAAGTTTTTCGGGAGTGGAGCTGGGTGCACGTCTGTTAGTCCAACATGACGCCACCGGAAGTCCATAAGCTTTATCTATAATAGAAGGATTAAACGAAGGGTTATTGACTATAGGTAATAAAAGTGATAAATTTCTTAATTTTAAATTTTGTTTTATTTGTTTCCAAATTCGGATTGTACTATGAATAATTGGGTTCTTATTATAATTTATGTTATTCAATTTCATTGGAGAAACGAGGATCGCTCCAATGTTTCTAGAGGAGCAATCCTCTTTCTCCATTACAATCCAGTCCACTTGCTGGGCGGAGTTATCCATCAGTTGAATCATATTTTTAATATTTACTGACCAATAATAATACATAAAATTAGGTAGTGCTAAACCCCCTAATACTTTAGGTTTATTCAGATGAGTTTTTTGTATTCTATGTGATTTATAGTCCCATATAAAATTAGTGATATCTGAGTCGTTTTTAAAAAAAACTTCTTTGGTAAGTATATAGGAATTGATTGAAATAGGTATAAAATTTGTGGTAAAAAGATCATTTTTATTGCGTTTATTCGGCCTATTAAAGACATCGGGAGCGTTTTCCAGAATTTAATTAGTGTGTTTAATTTATTAAGTAGGGGGTCAAAATTTGCCCTAAACATACCTTGATATGGTCTGGTAATTTCGATTCCCAAATATTTAAATTTTTCTGTAGCTATTTTAAAAGGGAATTTTAAAAGATGTGTTGAATCTTTCGGTTTTATTGACATAATTTCACTTTTATTCCAATTTATTCTATATCCAGAAAAAGATCCAAAGTCTTCAATTAAATTTAATATATTTGGTATAGTGATTTGAGGTTTTGTAATGTACAGTAATATATCATCCGCGTATAAAGATATTTTATTATATGAATCTTTAGTATTATATTCATGGATGTCAGGGTGTATTCTAATTTTTTCTGCTAGCGGTTCAATAATGAGAGCAAACAGCTGTGGTGATAATGAGCATCCTTGTCTATTTCCCCTTGATAGTTGGAATTTCGAGGATAATATGTTATTAGTTAGTATTCTAGCTGTAGGTTTGTTATATAGTAACTTGATCCATAGAATAAAATTCTCCCCCAGTTGAAATTTTTGTAATACTTTGGTCTTAACTAATTTTTTCCTCTTCACATACTTAAAGAAGCTTTTACTATCCTCCTTTATATTCTTGGGTAGCTTACCTTTGTACCTCATCTTTTCTCCACGTATTGCCTTTTTAGTTATCTTCTGTTGTTCTTTAAACATTACCCAATCCTCTTGTTTCCCGCTCATCTTTGCTATGTTTACTTCTTCTCTTTTATTTTTATTCTGTCCCTGACGTCCCTTGTCAGCCACGGTGGCCCCTTACTCCCCTTGGAATCTTTCTTCCTCTTTGGAATGAACTGATCCTGCACCTTCTGTATTATTCCCAGAAATACCTGCCATTGTTGTTCTACTCTCATCCCTGCTAGGGTATCTTTCCAGTCAACTTTGGCCAGCTCCTCCCTCATGGCTCCATAGTCCCCTTTATTCAACTGTAACACTGACACCTCTGATTTACCCTTCTCCCTCTCCAATTGTAGATTAAACCTGACCATATTATGGTCACTACCTCCTAATGGCTCCTTAACCTCAAGTTCTTTTTATCAAACCCAGTTCATTACATAACACTAAATCCAGAATTGCCTTCTCCCTGGTAGGCTACAATACAAGCTGCTCTAAGAATCCATCATGGAGGCACTCCACAAATTCCCTTTCTTGGGGTCCAGTACAAACCTGATTTTCCCAGGCTACCTGCATGTTGAAATCTCCCATAATGACTGTGGCATTACCTTTACTACATGCCAATTTTAACTCCTGATTCAACTACCGTTTGGGGGCCTGTAGCTAAGTCCCATTACGGTCATTTTACCCTTACAATTTCTTAGTTCTATCCATACTGACTCCACATCTCCTGTTTCAATGTCACCCCTTGCAAGGGACTGAATTTTATTCCTCACCAACAGAGCTACCCCACCCCCTCTGCCCACCTGTCTGTCTTTTCGATAGGAGGTATACCCTTAAATATTCAGTTCCCAGCCCTGGCACTCTTGCAGCCATGTCTCTGTAATTCCCACAACATCATACTTGCTCATTTCGAACTGAGCCTCAAGCTCGTCCACTTTATTTCTTATACTTCACGCATTCATATACAATTGACTGAGTTATCGGCTTAAAACACTATTATTCTAAAATGGAGGGCAAGGAAAATTACTGAAGTGTTGTTTAGAGACTACAGTGCGTTGTGACAGCATATGTAAGAAAAGCCTATGACAGTGTCAAAAATATTATACACCAGGCCCGTACGAAGCTTTTCAAAAAGGGGGGTGGCATGGCAGGATTACAAAAATTTTATGTGAAATAAGTGCACGCAGCGCATATCACAAGCGCGAAGCTCAAAAACCCTTGTGGCCGGGGTCCAGGGCCCTTAAGCGGGCCTGGAAGCTCTGGGGTTTTCTGAGCCTTATTTTAGAGCATTGTTGCACCAAATTTATGACCGATATTTCAGAAATAATTTTGGTTGAGTCAAGGGTAATGAGTGGTTGGAATGGGATGATTGGGGTCATTGTTGTATACATTTTTTTAAATCAAGAATTGAAGCTGTTTTAATAATCAAGTTGTACTGTAAAATGTTATGTAAAATGTTATAAGGGAGCATTTGATTGCCTGTTACTGTTCGACTGTGTTAGTGTATGCACATTAAAAATATGATGCAAAATGAAAGTCGCAAACTATGGAATACATATTTTTCAGTATTGTTATCAAGGAAAAGAAAGCAGTTTCAATTGTTTGATATTATTCATATGGAGAAAATATAATTGCTCTAAAACCTACCTTAATTTTGCAATCTCACTAAAGATAATCCCCCTTTCCCTCTCCCCCTCCTCCTTCTCCCTCTCCCTCCACCTCTCTCTCCCTCCCCATCTCTCTCTCCCCCTCCCCCCTCTCTCAACCCCCCTTTCCTCCTCTCACATCCCCCCTCTCTCTCCCTTCCTCCCCCTCTCTCTCCCTAACACGCAGCGAGGCTCCGACTCTGCGCCGCAGACACCGCAGCCCTCCCCCCCCCCCCCCGGCCCTGAGAAACGGGCACTCCCGCAACACAATATTCCACTACTTACCTGGAGTAGACACATAGGATCTTTGGTAGACACGAGGCATCGAGGTGATTGTGTGGAGTGCAAATGGAGATCTGAACCCGCCCGGGCGCACTGCGCACGCGCGAAGAGACAGCATAATTTTGCGTCCCTACTGCGTCACCGGCTTCCCCCAACTGCGCAGTCCGCAATTGATGGTCACAATTTTTTGCCCCAAAACTTCCAGGGGGCCGGAACCAGAATTTCGGGTAATTTCCGTCAAAGTGGAAACGCTGATAGTGCTCCAATTCTTTTTTTTGCAGGATTTTATTTACTCTGGGGGAAAAAACACCTTGGCCAGAGGCCTCCTAGATTTTGAGGCCCTAGGCTTCAGCCTATGAAGCCTATAGGTAAATCCGGCCCTGCCGAGGCCCCTCTAGATCTCGAGGCCCTAAGCTTAAACTTGTGAAGCTTATACGTAAATCCGGCCCTGCTCGCACCGCTCGCAATTGGTCCTCACCATACTCTGTTATCCCTTCTCGAACTTTCCTTCCCATTAATTCGGGAGTCTTTTGTAACTTTTCCTGTACTCACTTCCCCTTCAACTCCATCTTTATACTCCCACTTTGTCAATCCCTTCCCCCCACTATTTAGTTTAAACCCACACGTGTAGCCCTAGCAAACTTGCCTGCCAGAACGTCAGTCCCCCTCCAGTTAAGGTGTAACCCGTCCCTTTTGTACAGGTCACCCCTACCCCAGAAGAGATCCCAGTGATCTATAAATCTAAATCCTTGCTCCTTTCACCAGCCCCTCAGCCACACATTCAGATCCCCTATCTCCCTGTTCCTATCCTCACTAGCACGAGGTACTGGAAGCAATCCAGAGATAACCACCCTAGAAGTCCTGTTATTCAGTCTTCTTCCTAACTCTCTGAACTCACGTTGCAGAACGTCCTTCCCAATGTTGTTTGTGCCTGCATGCACAACTACTGCAGGCTGTTCACCTTCCCTCTCGAGGATGTTCAGAATTTTGTTTATGACATCTTGAACCCTGGCATCAGGGAGGCAACAGACCATCCTCACGTCTCACCTGCCGCCACAGAATCTCCAGTCTGCACCTCGGACAATGGAGTCACCCACCACTATGGCTCTGCCCGACGTCGGTCTCGCCGGTCGAGTCCCATTTCTAGGATTGGAGCCACTGACGTGTCCGCCGCTCAGACTGGAAGCGTTGTCTCCCCCGACAGTTCCCAAGAGGGCATACCTGTTTTATCCTCCTTAAGATTTTGCCTTTGGCTACTTGCTTCCATCGAGAGTTTAAATACTTTCGGATGAGTGTATAACATTGAAAGCTCTGCTCTGATTAAAAATACCGGTACATTTTTAATTTCATATTTAATTATTGGCTTTGCTTGTCAGAAACAAGATAATGAGTATATATAGAACAGGGATAGAGAACAATGTACTCTTGGACCAGTTTAAAAATACTTTTCAATCTCTATTTTTAAATCATCTATTTTATCCTTACTTTTATGGTTCAAGTATCCACTTTCCACCCACTGTAATTGCATCCTTCTCCCAGTAAGGGTGCTACAGCTCCTTGGTGGAGGAGGAGGAGGTTATAATTATAGTTATACAAGTTGCTTTGCAAAGTCCATTACAAACATGGGCATAGATTTTCTATGAAGATTTACTAATAGGAAATCACAGTGGATGTTTGATTTGCAGTGTACCAAGTGAATTCCCGTCACAATACACATGATACATCAGAAAATATGGCCAGCTATGGTTTTCTTCTAGTCTCTATTCCTATCTTTTTTGTATTTGTAAGGTCAGTCTTTCTTACCCATCCTGAATTTCTTTTGACATACTGGTGGAAAATCCTCCGGGTGAAGATTTATGCAACGCTGAAAATTTCAGGATGTTGACCCTGCAACAATGAAAAAACTGTGATATGTTTCCAAGGAGGAACATTGTGTGATATGGAGGAAAACTGTCCATGGTGGTTAATGCCTATTGTCCTTCAAGGCCTATGCTTGGAAGGTGCTGATGAGCTACAACAGTGGATCTTATATTTGATACATACTGGAGCTTCAAATTATTTTGGGTTAAGCATATTTTTGATTGCATGACTTTTCAATTCATTTTCTAGACAATAAAATGGAATTTAACTGAATATAATATATTAAAGTTCACAGAAATAGTGAGAAGCAGCACTTTGTGTGAAGAAGATACAAGAAGCAGAGTTGGGCCATGAGACATAGGAGCTGAATGAGGACATTCGGCCCATTGAGTCGACTCTATCATTCTATCATGGCTGATCTATTTTTCCCTCTTCACCCCATTCTCTTGCCTTCTCCCTGTAACTGATGCTCCTAATGATCAAGAACCTTTCAATCTCCACTTTTAAAATAGCTAAAGACTTGGCCCCATGGCTACCTGTGGCAATGAATTCCACAGATTCATCAGCCTCTGGCTAAAGAAATTCCTCATCTCCATTTTAAAGGTATATATCCCTTTATTCTTAAATTGGAATGAATTATAAAATGACTCAGCTATTCGGCCATACTCTTATTGAATGTCGGAGTGGGTCAGAGGGGTTCTCCAACTTCTGCTATCTCTTACATTTTATGTAAGCCTTAAGTGTCCATGTTGAATGCTAAACAAAATATTCTATTCCCTCAAAGTGTCACTTTTATAACGGTGTTGTTCTTTCTCCTGTTGTTTCCACTCTTTTTATTAGTTTGGTATGTCCGTATGTAAATAAGTTATTTGTGTGTCATAATTGTACATGTAGTGCATGCACCACAGCAGTTGTTTTCAAGGTTAGGAAGATCACAGCAGGATGAATGTTGAACACTAAAGACATTCCTATTTTGTTACAGTATTGTTAAACAGTTCAATTTGTCAAATGTCAAGAGTTCTGACAATGGAACAATTCTTACATGCTGCAGCATAACTGGCCTGTAATACAATACATGTAGCTAATATATAATAAACACAATTCAATAAGTTAAAATCCCCAATAATGGTGCAAAAATAAAAGCCAGAAGTCCTTAGTGCAACCAAAGACAGTCCAGAGTTCATAGGTTAGTGCTGTGTAGTGTTCAAGACCCTGAAAGTTATTGGGAAGAAGTTGTTCTTGAATTAGGCAGTCCTGGTTTTTAGACTCCTGCACATTCTTCCCATGATAGGAGTGAAATGAGAGCATGGCCAGGATGATATGGGTCTTTGATGATGCTGGCTGCCTTTTTGGTGTCACAGTGTCCACCACTTTTTGTAATCACCTTCATTCCTGGGCATTCAAGTTGCTAAACCAGGCCGTGATGCGACCAATCAATTGAGATACAAGGAACTGCGGATGCTGGTTTACATAAAAGGATACAAAGTGCTGGAGTAACTCAGCAGGTCAGGCAGGATCTCTGTACAAGGAACAGAGCTGCTGCCTGACCTGTGGAACTCATTGAGCTCATCCTGAAGTGATATCTCGCTGTTGCATGAACTGCCACTTGGTTTCACCTTTCAGGAAGTGATGGTGTGCAAGCCCTGCCATTAATATTGTGATTACCTCACGATTACATTATTTATTTCTCAACCTTTGAATCCTCCCCTTATTTCTCCTTCTCATAATCCATCCCACCAGCAGTTTTGATTTACAAGATGGTTCAAACATACACCTCTTACTTCTACCCTGACTTCCCCTTAATATTACCGGAACCCTACAACTTCCTAATTTCAGGTAACCAAGAACTGCAACTCACCGAGATGATGGTAGAAGATCAGGAATAACTTATGATGCAAACTCACCCTCACATTAAAAAAAACAAAACTGTTGACCTAAAGTTTAGTAGGTATGTTACAAAACTTACCTTCAGCGGCGCTGAGTTCTGTCACTGCCCGTGTGCGCGACTTTGGCGCCTTTGAGAGGGGGGCGGGTTTACAATGCCTTGTTTCTCCAGCCTATTCAAATCGATGTCTGTCAGGCTGTTTAGCTGCTAAAGAATAATAGCTTTGACTGCCGTTTTATTAAGTTTCTTTTAAACTGCACTGGATATTTTACAAACAGGAGTAAATTAAAAATAATCTTCTAAAGCCGTCAACGGCGACAACGGGGACGGATTTCATGTACGGGACAGGGAAAAGAAAGCCGTTTATTTTATATATAAACTTACTTCTAAGGATGCCTTTAATCAAAATTTCACGTTGCGAAAATGTCATTATGTAAATATACGAACCGGCAGTATTTTTCCTGCCGATATGAGGTTTAAATTCACAGCAAATGCAACGTTCCAAACCAGCGCGTTCCACAAAAACCCACTCGCAAGATGATTAAAATGGCCACTAATTTACGGGAATTAAACACTAAATTCCTTCCATTTGGCCTATAAATTAATGACAATGAGATTTAAAAATCATGTTATATTGTGAATTATTGTGTGAATGTTATTTGAACACTTAGGCTATTTAAAAATGTTAACTTTTTCTTAAGAAATGGATAGATGTTTAGATCTAGTAATTGAATTTTGTAATTAGCTACAATTGGGTAACTAACTAATTATATGCTTTAATTTCAGTTCATCCAAGTAAGATTGTTTCGTATTTGTTTCAGAATGTTTCAATATATAATAACTGAAAATTTCATTCAGTTCTCATAATTTTTAAGAAAGTTATGGGCTTGTGAC
>JAXLNO010000775.1:0-80003 GCA_038087875.1 Malacoraja senta | reverse complement strand
AAGCGGTTCCTTTACCTCGAGTTCTCTTTATCATATCTGGTTCATTGGACAACACTAAATCCAGAATTGCCTTTTCTCTGGTCGACTCCCATTACAAGCTGCTCTCAGAATCCATCTCGGAGGCATTCTACAAACTCCCTTTCTTGGGGTCCTGAACCAACCTGATTTTCCCAGTCTACCTGCATATTGAAATCCCCCATCACCACAGTGGCATTACCTTTGTTACATGCCAGTATTAACTCCTGCTGCAACTTACACCCTACATCCGGGCTACTATTTGGGGGGTCTGTAAATAACACCAATTAGTGTCTTCTTGCCTTTACAATTCCTCAACTCAATCCACAGTGACTACCTCGTCAGTCCCTATGTCTTCCCTCGCAAGGGACTGAATTCCATCCCTCACCAGCAGAGCAACCCCCCCTCCTCTGCCCACCTGCCTGTCCTTTCTATAGGATGTATAACCCTGAATATTAAGTTCCCAGGCCTGATCCTCCTGCAGCCACGTCTCAGTAATCCCCACAATGTCATATCTACCAACCTGTAACTGAGCCTCAAGCTCATCCACTTTACTTCTTATACTTCGCGCATTCATATACAATACTTTTAATTCCTTACGTATCTCACCTTTCACATCGATCCCTATTACACTTGGGCATACTCTCCTATCCCTTTGTGAGCTTCCATTCCCGTTAATTATGGGGTCATTATCCATCCCTTTACTCTCTTTCCCTTTAACTCCATCCTCGACTATCCCATTTGACACCCCACCCCCCTTATTCATGGTGGAGGAGAGAGATATAGTGGGGCAGAGAGAGAAGGGAAGAGAGAGGGGAAGAGAGAGGGGATGGAGAGAGACAGATGGGGAGAGAGAGACAGAGAGGGGGAGAGAGAGAGAGAGACAGGGGGGGAGGAGAGAGTGGGGGGGGGGGAGAGAGAGAGAGGGGGAGAGAGAGAGTGAGGGAGAGAGAGAGAGGGAGAGGGAGAGGGAGAGGGAGAGAGAGAGAGAGAAAAGAGAGGGGGCGAGGGAGAGGGGAGAGAGGGAGAGGGGGGAGAGAGATGGGGGAGGAGAGAGCAAGGAGATAGAGAGAGAGAGAGAGGGGGGGGAGAGGGGGGAGGAGAGAGCAAGGAGATAGACAGAGAGAGAGAGAGGGGGAGAGAGAAAAGGGGAGAGAGGGGGGGAGATAGAGGGGGATGAGAGGGGGCTAGGGAGAGGGAGAGGGGGAGAGGGGGAGAGAGGGGGAGGGGAGAGGCCAAGGGGTAGAGAGTGGATGAGAGGGAGAGAGGGAGAGAGAGATGGGGAGAAAGAAACAGAGGGAGAGAGGATAAGAGGGAGAGAGAGGAAGGAGAGATAGTGGGGAGGAGAGAGGGAGGGGAGAGAGAGCAAGGAGAGAGAGAGAGAATGTGGAGAGAGAGAATGGGGAGAGAGAGAGAGAGAGAATGGGGAGAGAGGGAGAGGGAGAGGGAGAGGGGAGGGAGAGAGAGAGAGAGGCGGGAGAGTGAGAGAGGGTGAGACAGAGAGAGTGGGAAATAGGAAGAGAGAGACAGAGGATGTGAGAAGATGAGAGAGGATGAGAGAGAGGGGGGGAGGGTGAGAGAGGGAGAGAGAGAATGGGGAGGGATGGGGAGTGAGAGATGGGGGAGAGAGAGATGGGGGTGAGAGAGAGAGGGAGAGAGAGAGGGGGTGAGAGAGAGAGAGAGAGAGAGTGGAGACATAGTGAGGGCGAAGGGAGAGAGGAAGAGAGAGAGGTGGAGTGAAAGAGAGGGGGCAGGGAGAGTGAGGGAGAGAGATAGGGGGGGGAGGAGAGAGACAGAGAGAGGGGGGTGAGAGAGACAGAGGGAGAGAGGAGAGAGAGATGGAGAGGGGGAGAGGGGGAAGAGGGAGGGGGAGAGGGAGAGGGAAAGGGTGCGAGGGGAAAAGAGAGAGAGAGAGAAAGAGGGGAGGATGGAGGGTGAGACAGAGAGGGAGAGAGAAAGAGATGGGGGGGAGAGAGAGAGGGGGAGAGAGAGAGAGGGGGAGAGAGAGAGAGGGGGAGAGAGAGAGAGGGGGGAGAGAGAGAGAGAGGGGAGGAGAGGGGGAGGGGGAGGAGAGGGAGAGGGGGAGAGGGGAGAGGGAGAGAGAGGGAGAGAGAGAGAGGGAGAGAGAGAGGGGATGAGAGAGGGGAGAGAGAGAGAGATAGAGAGAGAGAGAGAAGAGATGAGAGGAGAGTAGAGAGAGAGAGAGAGAGAGAGAGAGAGAGAGAAAGAGAAAGAGAGAGAAAGATAGAGAGAGAGAGAATGAAAGAAGGGCAGGGGAGGGAGGATTCCGCTGGCCACGCCGGCACGTGTGGGTGGAGACCAGACAAAGGGTCCAGGTCAGTGTGTCTCCCCGGAGCGGGAGCTGTTCACGGGTCACCCTCACGGGGGGAGTCCGCTACACACCGACCCTGCCGCCAACTAGCTCCCCCCCTTCACCCCCTACCCCTCGCTCCACTCCCCACCCCACGGCACCACCAACACAACTTGCCCCAACACAGGAGCAGCGGTAGAGTTGCTGCGTCCCAGCGCCAGAGACCCGGGTTCCATCCTGACTACGAGTGCTGTCTGTACGCAGTTTGTACCTGCGTGGGTTTTCTCCCGGTGCTCTGGTTTCATCCCACACTCCACGTTTACAGGTTCATTGAATTTGTCCCGAGTGTGTGTAGGATAGTGCTAGTGTGTACGGGCATCGCTTTGATGGGCCGAAGGGCCAGTTTCCGTGCTGTATCTCTAAAGCTGCGCTACCACAGAACCCGCTAAATAGCCTGCCGTACAGAAGCTTGCTGCGGGCCGGAAAAAATCTCGTGACGGGCCGGATGTGACACACGGGCCATAGTTTGGAGAGCCCTGCTTTAGAGAATGAGGGTTTCCCTCTCCCATCATAGATGAGGCCCTCACTCGTGTTTCCTCGGTACCCACAGCTCTGCCCTTCCTCCCCCTCTCCCTATTCACAACAGAGACAGAGTCCCGCTAGTCCTTACCTTTCACCCCATCAGCCCTCACATACAACACATAATCCTGCGATATTTATGCCAGCTCCAACAGTATCCACCACTAGTCACGTCTTCCCATCTCCACCCCTTTCCACCTTCCGCAGAAACCGTTCCCTCCGCAACTCCCTGGTTAACTGGTCCCTTCCCACCCAAACCACCCCCTCCCCAGGTACCTTCCCCTGCAGGAGATGCAACATTTACCCTATACCTCCTCCCTTGAATCTGTCCAACACCCCAACAGTCCCTTTCAGATTAGGCAAAAGGTTCACTTGCACCTCCTCCAACCACATCTACTGTATCCGTTGTTCACGATGTGGACTTTTTTACATCAGCGAGACCAGACATACATGGGGCGATCGTTTAGCTGAACACCTTCGCTCAGTCTGCCTGAACCAAACTGATCTCCTGGTTGCTAAACACTTTAATTCTCCTTCCCATTCCCACTGACCTTTCTGTCCTAGGTCTCCTCCATTGTCAGTGAGGTTAAACACAAATTGGAGGAACAGCATATCATATTTCTCTTGGGCAACTTACAGCCCAGTGGTATGAATATTGATTTCTCTAACCAAGTAATCCCGGAATTCCCTCTCTCTCTATCCCTCCCCCACCCAAGTGGCACCAGCTTCTCGTTTTCATCCAACAAACAGCTAACAATGGCCTGTTTCCTTACTTTTTGCACATCTTTCATTCATTGTTCTTTATCTCTCTACATCATCGTCTATATCTCTCGTTTCCCTTTTCCCTAACTAGTCTGAAGAAGGGTCTAGAACCAAAACGTCACCCATTCCTTCTCTCCAAAGATACTGCCTGTCCCGCTGAGTTACTCCAGCATTTTGTGTCTATCTTCGGTTTAAACCAGCATCTGCAGTTCCTTCCCACACAATTCAAGTTTGCCTGCAGTTCCCCGATTTGTGCAGAATCCTAACTCACATTTTGGGTCTTGGTTTGACATCCACATTGTGGTCCATATGATTCCCAACTCCTTGGCATATTCATCACCGTACCACACCAGCAACTCGCAGTGAGGAGGAACCGGCTTGCAGGTCCTGTAGTAAATGTTGCCCCGGTGCTGGAAGGCAACAAGGTTCTGTTCCTCCACATTTCTGGCACAGTTGACGAATCTGGAACACAAGAAGCAGAGATAGAGGGGACAACAGTCACTTACAATTATAAGTGAACACAGAATGTAAAGTATATTAATAAAGTCTGTAGAATGACTGATGTCCCCAGCCATGTCCCAAATTCAACCTTAAATATTGTACACCCTTTGTCAGCTCTCTGCTGAAGGAACCTTGAAGGTAGACAAAAATGCTGGAGAAACTCAGCGGGTGAGGCAGCATTTAAGGAGTGAAGGAAACAGGCAATGTTTTGAAACCCTTCTTCAGACTGATGTGAGGGTGGGGGGGGCTGGAAGAAGAAAGGAAGAGGTAGAGCCAGTGGGCTGAGGGAGAGCAGAGGAGGGGAGGTGAAAGTAAGAACTACCAGAAATTAGAGAAGTCAATGTTCATACCGCTGGGGTACAAACTGCCCAAGCGAAATATGAGGTGCTGCTCCTCCAATTTACGGTGGTCCTCACTCTGGCCATGGAGGAGGCCCAGGACAGAAAGGTCAGATTTGGAATGGGAGGGGGGAGTTGGAGTGCTGAGCCACCGGGAGATCAGGTTGGTTAGTGCGAACCGAGCGGAGGTGTTGGGCGAAGCAACTGCCAAGCCTACGCTTGGTCTCACCGATGTAGAGCAGTTGACACCTAGAACAGCGGATGCAATAGATGAGGTTGGAGGAGGTGCAGGTGAACCTCTGCCGCACCTGGAAAGACTGCTTGGGTCCTTGAATGGAGTCAAGTGGGGAGGTAAAGCGACAAGTGTAGCATTTCTTGCGGGTGCAAGGGAAAGTGCCAGGAGAGGGGGTGGTTCGGGTGGGAAGGGACAATTTGACCAGGGGGTTACGGAGGGAGAGGTCTCTGCAGAAAGCAGGCAGGGGAGGAGATGGTAAGATGTGGCGAGTGGTGGGGTCACGTTGGAGGTGGTGAAAATGACGGAGGATTATTTGTTGTACGTGGCGGCTGGTAGGGTGGAAGGCAGGCACGTGCCGTGAGTGATTACTCAGGGTAGGCAGTCAGTCGGCTTTAAAAACCCCAACTTAAACCGCGCATGCACAGATTGTTCTCTCCGTAAAAATAAAAAATAAAAATAAAGACAGTAACAATTCAATTTGCCCAAGGCTTCCAAGTCTCCTTTATTCTGAATTACTGAATGGGTGGGGGGTGAAGGGTGATGACAGGTGGAGAGATGGTGGGAAAAACGGGAGCAGCGGTGCTGGCTTGAAGGGCCGAATGGCCTACTCCTGCACCTATTGTCTATTGTCACACCGGGACAAGTTGAATCAGTTGTCATCTTATTGAATGACAACACTTGATCAAGGGACCAATTGGGGGGAGTCTGACCAGGGGTGAAGTTGCGGGGAGGGCAGGAGCATTGCGAAGGAGGGGGTCGGGGATAATGCCAGTAACTCACGCACTCACCGCTGCCTCGGCGCTCGGGTTTGCGGAGCCACCGCATTGTGGCCGGGGAGGGAAGCAGCTCGGGTGGCTGCGAGCGGCCCGCCGGGACCCGACAGCAGAACTGGCCGCCACTTCAGCTCCTTCTGCCGGCCCGCTCACCTCCGGCAGCTCTCCGTCTGAACACCTCTCACCTGTCGCTCGCCGACTTCGCTCATGTCAGCCGCTGCAGCAAATACTTAAATTCCCACAGCCGAGTAACCTCAATCGTGCTGTCGGAATTTAAGGATTTGCGGGAAGCGGCTGACATGAGTGAGGTCGGCGAGCGGCAGGAGAGAGGTTTTCAGACGGTGAGATGCCAGAGGTGAGGGGGGGATGGCAGAAAGAGCTGAGGTGGCGGCCGGTTCCGCTGTCCGGCCAAGCGGCCACTCGCAGCCACGTGCCTGCCTTCCACCCTACCGAGCTGCTTCCCTCCCCGGCCTCAATGCGGTGGCTCCGTGCAAGGAGCGTAGCAAGTGGGCTACTAGCATGATGCCGATCCCCTCCTTCACAACGCTCCTGCCCTCCCCGCAACTTTACCCTGGGCCAGACTCCCCAAACGCTGTGAAAGGAATCGCCCCCCACCCCGGGAAATACGGTATTTAAAAACATATAGCACCAAGAAATGTACTTACCACATTATCGGTACACGAACTCCATTCTTCTCTCTTTGTTTCCTAAGATACATTTAAGAAAATGGCAATCCATATTTGAAAAAAACGCGCCAAGAAACTAGCGCTGCGCATGCGCAGTACTGCAAAGGCAGAATTTCAGCTGCCTTCAGCCCCGCTTGTCATTGACGGCTTGAAGCAGCGCTGACGGCACGTGCGCTGCACAGACCTTCGCGTGTTGCAAGTGCTGCGGATGAAAGGCACGGAGAATTATGCCTACCCAAGAGATCGATCTCTTAGATTGGCATAATTCTCCCATGCCTTTACTATGTATATTTAGTAATTACCATTATATAATTTTAGTCAGGGTAGGCAGTGCCGATCTTGCCTACCCCGACGGCACATGCCTGGTGGAAGGTGAGGACAAGGGGGACTCTGCCCTTGTTACGAGTGGGGGGATGGGGAATGAGTGCAGAGCTACGGGGTATAGAAGAGACCCTGGTGAGAGCCTCATCTATCTTCAAAGAGGGGAACCCCCGTTCCCTAAAGAATGAGGACATCTCCGATGCCCTGGTTTGGAACACCTTATGCTGGGTGCAGATGCACCATAGACGGAGGAATTTGGAGTAGGGGATGGAGTCCTTACAGGAAGCAGGGTGGGAAGAAGTGTAGTCCAGATAGCTGAAATGATTGAAGTCAGAGAGTTCTGCATGGGTGCAGGAGGTAGCACCAAAGCAGTCGTCGATGTAGCGGAGGTAGAGTGCGGGCATAGGGCCCTGGTACGTCTCGAACAAGAATTGTTCGACATACTCCACAAAGAGGCAGGCATAGCTGGGGCCCATGCGCGTGCACATAGCTACGCCTTGTATTTGGAGGAAATGGGAGGAGTCAAAGGAAAAGTTGTTGAGGGTAAGGACCAGCTCCGCTAGGCGGAGGAGAGTATCGTTAGACAGGGATTGGTTGGTTCTGCGGTCGAGGAAGAAACGGACAGCTTTGAGACCCTCCTGGTGGGGGGGTGGAGGTGTAGAGTGACTGGACAGCCATGGTGAAGATTAGGGGATGGAGGCCTGGAAAACGGAAGTCATGGAGTAGACGAAGAGCATGTGAGGTGTCTTGGACATAGGTGGGGCGGGATTTAACCAGGGGGGATAGGATGGAATCGAGGTATGTGGAAATAAGTTCGGTGGGACACGAACAGGCAGAAACAATGGGTCTGCCAGGACAGTCAGGTTTGTGGATTTTGTGGAGAAGATAAAATCGGGCTTTGCGGGGCTGGGGAACGATGAGGTTGGAGGCTTGGGAGGGCAGGGAAACGGAAGTGATGAAGCTAGTGATAGTGTTTGAGATAATGGCCTGGTGCTCGTATGTGGAATCATGGTCCAAGGATAAGTAGGAGGAGTTGGCACGTGGCCTCAGCCTTGTAGAGATCAGCGCGCCAGACTACCACAGCATGTCCCTTGTCGGTGGGAAGGAAACTTGAACTTTGTTTCTCTTCCCACAGATGCAGGCTGACCTACAGAGTATTTCCAGTATTTCCTGTTTTTATTCTAACCTAGTATTACTGTTGTTGTTATTGTTGGCGGCGGGACTCATGTTGCAGCGCCCCCTACAGCCTGTCTGTTTTAAAAAAAAAATTGTGTCCAGTTAAATGTAGTTATTGTGTTCTTTTATACTGTTTTTGGCTGTGTATGTGTGGGGGGCGGGGGGACTTTTAAAATCTCTTCCCTGCATGGGAGACCCGACCTTTTTCCTGTCGGGTCTCCGTTGTCGTTGGGGCCTTGTACCGTGGAGCGGCCTCCAACCGGAACGACCTGGGGGCTCCAGTCGCGGAGCCTGCGGACTACTTACCATCGTGGGGCTGGCCGGCCTCGGAGCGTGGGGAGCGGTGGTGGCTCGCTGCTGCGGCCCGACTCCAGAGCTTGGAGGCTCCAGCCGCAGGCCCGGTGGACAGGAACATCGGGAGCTCGCGGGTGCCTGGTAGGAGACAGCTTCTCGGAGCTCCAGCAACGCAACTTCTCCCGCCCGTGTCGCGGGGTTGGAACGACCCACCCGGCGCGGCTTTAACGGTCGCGGGACATGCCAACGCCCGCCGGGGGCTCCCCATTGAGACATTATGACCTGGAGCGGGGCCGTACATCGCCCGGCGCGGCCTTAACGGCCGTGGGACTTACCTTCGCTCCCACCTGGGGCTTTAACATCAGGAGAAAAATGGTACACAGGGGAGAGAAAAGACTTTGCCTTCCATCACAGTGAGGAGGAGATTCACTGTGATGGATGTTTGTGTGAATTGAATTGTTTGTGTGTCTTGTAGAAATTGTTTTGTTTGTATGGCTGTACAAACAGAGTTTTGTTTGAGCCTCATTGAGGTTCAAATGACAATGAATAAAATATTGTATATTGTATTATTGATGACTTTCTATTGATCTGCATGTTATTGTGTTAACAGACTTGTTAAGCTGCAGGAAGTTAGAATTTCATTGTGAAACAATTCAACATTGTTGACCTGACTCTCTGGAAAGTTTAGTTTCAGGAGATGCCAGCTATGTTATTTACAGGGAGACAAAGACGGAGCAGCTGTGATGTAGCATGGCATGAAGTGAGTTATTCTTCCCTTGGAATACTGGTTTCACGGAGATACCAGAGTTTAACATCAAGACCTGATTTTAAACCGTGGCATCAGTCTCCCAGCCACAGATTAAGACATGACAGGCTGAATATTTGATGTAAAGTTTTGCAGCATCAGGTGACATTCCAGGAGCTTGAGGCTTGAGATAGGAGTTGTGGGTCATGGAGTGATCCAAGGAGAAAGGCTGGTTGAGGCAGAGAAGGCATCTCCCAGATAGTGCTGATTCATTCTGATAATAAGGAAAATGGAACATTTTCTTTCCCCGAGTCCCATATTTCCCATTTATCCTCTTTCCCCTCACTTGCCTGGCTTTGTCCCTCCCCACCTCCCTTTTCCAGCTTTATTCCTTTATACTCCATCAGTCTGGACAAATTCCCACCCAAAATGTTGTCTGTCGATTCCCTGCACAGATGCTGCCTGACCCACTGAGTTCCTCTAACACTTTGCTTTGAGTCCAAGATTCCAGCATCTGCAGTCTCTTGTGTCTCCTTATTTAAATAACCCAGTTATTGCTTATTATTATGATCAGCATTCGTCTTTCCTCACCTCATCCAGTTCGATTTAGATTCATCCTGTGCATCAATGTATTCAGTGTCATTGTTTGCCTTACTGATCTATAAAAAGATATTTGGTAAAAAAAACACATTGATAAAGAAAACAAACGTGAAGCTTACACTTATTATGCCTTCAACTAACGACCACTTAACCTATTTTACTTGATTACACTTTTATATCAGAGAACTCCAACATTCCTGCGAATGAAATCACACGGCAAAGAAACTCTAAGAATATAATAAACATTTTGCACAATTTCAAGCTTTGTCGGGTTGTAATAGGTTCTTTAATTTTGGTAATGTCACTGTTCTAATGATTTCTTACTGGTCAGAAATGTTCAATGCATTCTCAAACAAGGAGGTCAGACCTCTGGGTGAAAGAGGGGCAGGAGAGCAGGAAGGAGATGGAGCACTGATTTAGCTCAGAGATTGGGTGAGGGAGAGGATGCCAGTCTGAGCAGTGAACTGGGAATCACTGCTTTTCAGTTAGCTTTGAACTGTTTCTTTATCAGTTACAATGTTTACATATTCTGTTGTGCTGCAGGAAGTAGGAATTCCAATGTTCTATCTGGGACATCTATCTTCTTCTACACTATTACTAAAACTCTCACCTTGACCACTTCCGGTCAGCGTTGTAGACTAAGGTACCCTATATCGCTATACCACCTTACTCACCGTTCTCTTCTGCTCCAAACGCACCAAGTTTTGTTCCGATCGGTGAAATATTAGGAACGTTATTGGTCTGTTATTCGCCAGGACGGCAACGTCCCTTCCGGCTCCCGCTATCAATCACCGGCCGTGAGAAAAAAGCTGAAGGAGCGGGGACTGTGTTCTATGTTCTGTGAGCGGGGACTGTGTTCTGTGAGCTAGGGGCTATGTTCTGTGTTCTGTGAGCGGGGGCCCACACCGCCCCCTCCCACATACACCCCCTCCCCACAACCCCTCTCCCCTACACCCCCTTCCCTCCCCTACACCCCCCACCCTCCCCTCACCCACTCCCCTCCCACACATTACTCCACACTCCCCCCTACCACACACACCACCCCCTCCCAAATACATCCCTTTCCACATGCACTCCCTCCCCTATCCTCACAACCCCCATCCCCCCATGAAGCCATCCCCCTCCCCCGGCTACAGAACGCTCCTGTCGTTGAGTTGGGGGAACAGGTGAGTGGTGAAATTTTGCGTTGGGGGACCAGCCCTCCCGTGTGAACATGGGACCCAACGGGTCCCACTTAGTCTAGTTTGACAATAAAACTCTCTTGACTCTTGACTTGATGACTCTGATAAGACTGCAAAATAATTCAACTACAAACAATTTGTAATAAAAACAGAGCATTCAGGAGATACCCAGCAAGTCAGGCAGCATCTGTGCAGGATAAAACACAGCTCACATTTCAGGATGATCTTTTAGCAACAAATATTATAAAACCTGCTGAGTATTTTCCATGATTAACTATTGGAGTCACTTACCATCCATGAATACCCACTGACAGCAGCTTCTTCTTCATTTGAAACCTCTCCTTCATAGGGTCCAAAATGAACGCCCCTGGGAATAACCTTCCCTTCATTCCAGACGCCAAGACCAGCTTTATGAATTTTGGACGTGGCAATGCTGAGACCCTCTGGAAGAGTTAAACGTGCTCTATCTGGGTGATTGGAATCAACGACAGTGTCCTTCATAAAGACTGGTGGGCCATGCACAGGGCATTCTTCAATAAAAAAATTCTCGCAGGCTTCACAAACTGAAACAGAAAATGCAAAACTAAGAACTAATCAGGGTGTTGGCATTATTGAAAGTGGCTGGACTTTGTACTGAAAATGCTCAATGATCCACAAACGATGTTATCTTTTTAGAAGTATCTCAGAATATAATACTACCATGATGCAGATGCTGTGCAGAAGATTACTCTTCTGAGGAAGCATTCAAAATGTGAGAGGTTAATAGTGGCCAATCTGTAAAGAATCCCTTCATGATGTTTGTCTGTCACCATGAATATCTTGGGGGGAAGATGCTGCTATTTAATTCCAAATGGCAGCTGTGTTGACCTGTATGGATATTTATAAATATCAAGAGAAAAATCATGACCACAGAGTATAATTTTAAATATAGTAATAACAAGCATGATGTTATGTAGAGAGCATGTTTCACGGTAACATGGGTACATGGTGTCAACTCCAAGAAATGTGTGTTGAAGTATAAAAGTCTATTATGTGAACTAATGAAGCATTTGTAACCAGGCAGATGAATTAAGACCATAGACATAGACAATAGGTGCAGGAGTAGGCCACTTGGCCCTTCGAGACATTCAATGTGATCAAGGGTGATCATCCACAATCAATACCCCGTTCCTGCCTTCTCCCCGTATCCCTTGACTCCGCTAGCCCTCAGAGCTCTATTTAACTCTCTCTTGAATGCATCCAGTGAATCGCCCGCCACTGCCTTCTGAGGAAGTGAATTCCATAAATTCACAGCTCTGGGTGAAAACATTTTTCCTCATCTCAGTTCTAAATAGCCTACCCCTTGTTCTTAAACTGTGGCCCCTGATTCAGGACTCCCCAAACATTCTCAAATTAGGAGAGCAAAACGGCACACAATACTCCAGGTGTGGTCTCACCATGGACCTGTATAACTACAGAAGGACCTCTTTGCCACTATACTCAAATCCTCTCGGCAGGAAACATGTTCTCGATATTCGGGGAGTCCAGAACCAGTTTAAGAATAAAGGGTAGGCCATTTAGTATGGAGATGAGGAAAAACTTTTTAGACAATACACAATAGGTGCAGGAGTAGGCCATTCGGCCCTTCGAGCCAGCACCATCATTCAATGTGATCTTGGCTGATCATCCCCAATCAGTACTCCGTTCCTGCCTTCTCCCCATATCCCCTGACTCCGCTATTTTTAAGAGCCCTATTTAGCTCTCTCTTGAAAGCATCCAGAGAACCTGCCTCCACCGCCCTCTGAGGCAGAGAATTCCACAGACTCACCACTCTCTGTGAGAAAAAGTGTTACCTCGTCTCCGTTCTAAATGGCTTACTCCTTATTCTTAAACTGTGGCCCCTGGTTCTGGACTCCCCCAACATCGGGAACATGTTTCCTGCCTCTAGCGTGTACAAGCCCTTAACAATCTTATATGTTTCAATGAGATCTCCTCTCATCCTTCTAAAGTCCAGAGTGTACAAGCTCAGCTGCTCCATTCTCTCAGCATATGACAGTCCCGCCATCCCAGGAATTAACCTTGTAAACCTACGCTGCACTCCCCCAATAGCAAGAATGTCCTTCCTCAAATTAGGGGACCAAAACTGCACACAATACTCCAGGTGTGGTCTCACTAGGGCGCTGTACAACTGCAGAATGACCTCTTTGCTCCTATATTCGATTCCTCTTGTTATAAAGGCCAAGATGCCATTCGCTTTCTTCACTTCCTGCTGTACCTGCATGCGGGTGCGGCAGAGGTTCATCTGCACCTCCTCCAACCGCATCTATTGCATCCGCTGCTCTAGATGTCAGCTGCTCTACATCAGTCAGATCAAGCATAGGCTTGGCGATCACTTCGCCCAACACCTCCGCTCGGTTTGCAATAATCAACCTGACCTCCCGGTGGCTCAGCACTTCAACTCCCCCTCCCATTCCGAATCCGACCTTTCTGTCCTGGGCCTCACCTCATATTTCGCTGGGGTAGTTTACACCCCAGCGGTACGGATATTGACTTCTCCAATTTCAGGAAGTCCTTGCTTTCTCCCTCTTTCCCCTCCGCTTCCCCCACATCAGTCTGAAGAAGGGTCTCGACCCGAAACGTAACCTATTCCTTCGCTCCATAGATGCTGCCTCACCCGCTGAGTTTCTCCAACATTTTTGTCTACAACAATTTGATTAATATTTTTGGTGATATAAGTTGGTCATTCTGATCATAGCCCTATATTAATAATCCTCAAAGCAATACTCTTACTTTCACATCCTTTATAATGTCCCAAAGTATCCAGCAAAGTGCCTTACCTAAATTGGGCATGAACCACACTTCCTTCAAACAGTCACTGTCAGTTTACTGGGGAATCAATGTCAGATTCCAATGTCTGACAAAATTCCAGAAGTTAACAACAATTATTAAAGTAATTGTGATTAATGTTAAAAGAAAAATTAGTTGATGAGCGAACACAAGTCTGTGCTCTTGAACCAAAGCCTGCATTGTTCCACCATTGCCCTGGCTACCGATGCACCGTGCCATCACTACAATGCTCCTAATGAAATATGGTTACCCTGAAGAAATAGATTGATTACTTTGGACATACAAAGGTAATCATCATCACGGAGCTCCCGTTGTTCTGTGTAAATTATTCTCTCCTTATTTTGTAAATTATAAGTTATTTTTACTGTCTCTTTGGTCATTTCCTCGCTTGTGGATCCCGAAGTCTTTCTGGTGGAGACAACTGAAAAAAGAAAGTCAAAAATAAACCTAATTACATTGTTTCAAGTCAGATAAGTGGCTGCCCTGTAAAATATGGAAGTTAGTTACATAATATGCAACATGTTCTATGAATTGAATTTAAATGACATGGTGGTAGTCAGATGGTCATTATCTCATCTCAATTATTTACTGTAATGCACAGGAGTCACTCATTTTGAGTTTCACTTTTACAAACAGAATTACCTGTTGCTCTTTTGATTCTTTTCACCAACACTGTGCCTTCCTTCGTTTCTTCAGTGGCTCCTCCCAAATCTCTTTTGTCCTCCCCTGTATATGACGTGACCTGTGATGAGATATTTTGTTGAAACTGTGATTCATAAGGACACAAATAAATTGTTTCTACTCTTCTCGATTATTTCTTCCATCGCATTATTAACTGAGATACTCAACTCAACTACTAATAAAAGCAGTAACTGCCTAGTGTGCAATATTTCATTGAGCTCTCACCTTTCATACTCTACTCTGAAATGAATTTTAATATTGTCAGCAAATGTGGGAAAATGTGGGAACAATTGTCTCTCTTTCAATAATATAAATATATTTGTGAATGTTAGCACCTGACTCCACAGCAGTGATGACGATTTTTCTAAACAGCTGTCATTTCTGTCACGTAGAAAATAAAATGCTAATGTAGAGCCACTCTGTTAATTCATAAAAGCGTATTCTCACTTTTCCTTTATGCCGGGAATAATTTCTGTTCTTACCTTTATGACAAGCTTTCTTTTGGTATTCTTGCCACTTTCATTCTTAAAAGGAGGCTTAAAGATTCGGAATCCTTGGGAGGAAAAAGTGACACATCAGTGTTGCTTTGGAGCAATAGTTTGGAAATTCTGGATATTTCTAATGTAATTGAATTAAAAATAAGCAAAATATCACAAAAGTAAAAATTAGTAAAAGTAAATTTGTACTTAATGAATAACACATTTGGAAAAATATATTCAATTTAACAAATATTCCACCACTCCAAAGATAAGAATAAAATCACCCTTGCAACAGATTCCATAGGCTAACGGACAAATTGATTAGTTTCAATTATATTTGAAAAACTGCATTTAATATTTCAAACAGATTTAAATTACGTTGTGGATTTTTTGTCAGAGGTTTAGGTGTCCAATCCTCATCTGACTCGCTGGATTCGTATACTTGGGTTGGACACCTTCTGCTCCGATTGGTCATAAATTCTGGCTTTGGTACATCTAATCCTGTGAAAAATAAAACATGCTCATCATCTGTTATGGCCAACTTCAAGTATTTATCTTCATTGAGTTACCAGTGCAAAATATCTGTGGAAACATTGCTTTGCAATGTTATCGTTATTAAATTCCTCCAGAGTATTCATGCTTATTGGAGGAATTGGAGGGAGCTGTGAGTAGAAAAACAGCGCGGGGCTTGCTTCTACAGAGGCCCGGGGAGCCGTTGGAGCGAGGAGGAGTTACCTGGAGCAGTTGGAACCCAAATCTGCAACGTTCCATCTGCAGCTGCAACGTTCCAGAGAAGGAGTGTGGGGGAAGCCTCTGATTGGTCGAACGGACTAGAGGAAGCAGCTGATTGGCTTGTATCCCAGGTATGGGGAGAATGAGGGCCAGGGCAGTTTACTGTTCTGGATGTCAGATGTGGGAAGTCATGGAGTCTGATAGCCCTCCAGACGTCCACATCTGCGCCAGGTGCGTCGAGATGGGGCTCCTAAGGGACCGTGTTAGGAACCTGGAGCAGCAACTCGATGACTGTCTGCTCAGGGAGAGCGAGGATGTCATCGAAAGGAGTTACAGGGAGGTGGTCACTCCAAGACCACGGGAGACAGAAAACTGGGTCACAGTTAGGAAGGGCAATGGGCAGAGGCAGGGACTGGTGAGTACCCCAGTGGCTGTACACCTTGAAAATAAGTACTCATGTTTGAGTAATGGTGGTGGAGATGGCCTACCTGGGGGCAGCGACAGCGGCCGGGCCTCTGGCACAAAGACCGGTCCTGTTGCTCAGAAGGGTAAGGAAAAGAAGCGGAGGGAAATTGTAATAGGGGACTCTATAGTCAGGGGGTCGGATAGGCGTTTCTGTGGACGCAGACAGGAGACCCGGATGGTAGTTTGCCTCCCTGGTGCCAGGGTCAGGGATGTGTCTGAACGTGTCGAAGAAATCCTGAAATGGGAGGGAGAGGAGCCTGAGGTTGTGGTACATATAGGTACCAACGACATAGGTAAAAAAAGAGAAGAGGTCCTGAAAGAAGAATTTAGGGAGTTAGGTAGAGAGTTAAGGAGCAGGACTGCAAAGGTAACAATCTCAGGATTACTGCCTGTGCCACGCGACAGTGAGAGTAGGAATGAAGCGAGGAGGAGGGTAAATGAGTGGATGAGGGACTGGTGCAGTGTGCATGGATTCAAGTTTCTGGATCATTGGGACCTCTTTTGGGGAAGGTGCGACCTGTACAGAAAGGATGGGTTGCACTTGAACACGAGGGGGACCAATATCCTGGCGGGTAGATTCGCAAAGGCTACTGGGGAGACTTTAAACTAGTATGGTTGGGGGGAGGGACTCAAATTGGGAAAGCTAGCAGTCAGTGTGTGAGGCAGGAGGCAGAGAATGGAAGCACTCTGACCCAAAATGTAGGGGAGAGAGAAGAAAAAGACAATAAACAGAGAATAAGAGAGGGTAGGTTTCTTAAATGTGTATATTTTAATGCTAGGAGCATTGTAAGAAAGGTGGATGAACTTAAAGCCTGGATTGACACCTGGAAGTATGATGTTGTGGCGATGAGTGAAACATGGTTGCAGGAGGGCTGTGATTGGAAACTAAATATTCCAGGATTTCGTTGCTTCAGGTGTGATAGAATTGGAGGGGCAAGAGGTGGAGGTGTTGCATTGGTTATCAGGGAAGATATTACTGCAGTGCTTTGGCAGGATAGATTAGAGGGCTCTTCTAGGAAGGCTATTTGGGTGGAACTGAGAAATGGGAAAGGGGTAGCAACACTCATAGGGGTGTATTATAGACCGCCAAATGAGGAGCGAGAATTGGATGAGCAAATATGTAAGGAGATTGCAGATATTAGTAGTAAGCACAAGGTAGTGATTGCGGGAGATTTCAATTTTCCACACATAGACTGGGAAACACATTCTGTAAATGGGCTGGATGGGTTGGAGTTTGTAAAATGTGTGCAGGGTAGTTTTTTGCAGCAATATATAGAAGTACCTACTAGAGAAGTGGCGGTGCTGGACCTCCTGTTAGGAAATGAGACGGGTCAGGTGGCAGAGGTATGCGCTGGGGAACAGTTCGGGACCAGTGATGACAATACCATTAGTTTCAATATAATTATGGAGAGGGTCAGAACTGGACCTAGGTTTGAGATTTTTGATTGGAGAAAGGCTAACTTTGAGGAGATGCGAAAGGATTTAAAAGGAGTAAATTGGGACAGTTTGTTTTATGGGAAAGATGTGGAAGAGAAATGGAGGACATTTAAAGGTGAAATTTTAAGAGTACAGAATCTTTATGTCCCTGTTCGGTTGAAAGGATATAGTAAAAATTGGAAAGAGCCATGGTTTTCAAGGGAAATTGGACACTTAGTTCGGAAAAAGAGAGAGATCTACAATAATTATAGGCAGCATGGAGTAAATGAGGTGCTTGAGGAGTATAAAAAATGTAAAAAGTGTCTTAAGAAAGAAATTAGAAAAGCTAAAAGAAGATATGAGGTTGCTTTGGCAAGTAAGGTGAAAGTAAATCCAAAGGGTTTCTACAGCTATATTAATAGCAAAAGGATAACGAGGGATAAAATTGGTCCATTAGAGAGTCAGAGTGGACAGCTATCTGCAGAGCCAAAAGAGATGGGGGAGATATTGAACAATTTATTTTCTTCGGTATTCACCAAGGAGAAGGATATTGAATTATGTGAGGTAAGGGAAACAAGTAGAGTAGCTATGAAAACTATGAGATTCAAAGAAGAGGAAGTACTGACACTTTTGAGAACTATAAAAGTGGATAAGTCTCCAGGTCCGGACAGGATATTCCCTAGGACATTGAGGGAAGTTAGTGTAGAAATAGCAGGGGCTATGACAGAAATATTTCAAATGTCATTGGAAACGGCAATAGTGCCGGAGTACTGGCGTACTGCGCATGTTGTTCCATTGTTTAAAAAGGGGTCTAAGAGTAAACCTAGCAATTATAGACCTGTTAGTTTGACGTCAGTGGTGGGCAAATTAATAGAAAGGATACTTAGAGATAATATATATAAGCATCTGGATAAACAGGGGTTGATTAGGAACAGTCAACATGGATTTGTGCCTGGAAGGACATGTTTGACTAATCTTCTTGAATTTTTTGAAGAGGTTACTCGGGAAATTGATGAGGGTAAAGCTGTGGATGTTGTATATATGGACTTCAGTAAGGCCTTTGACAAGGTTCCTCACGGAAGGTTGGTTAAGAAGGTTCAATGGTTGGGTATTAATGGTGGAGTAGCAAGATGGATTCAACAGTGGCTGAATGGGAGATGCCAGAGAGTAATGGTGGATGGTTGTTTGTCAGGTTGGAGGCCAGTGACTGGTGGGGTGCCACAGGGATCTGTGTTGGGTCCACTGTTGTTTGTCATGTACATCAATGATCTGGATGATGGTGTGGTAAATTGGATTAGTAAGTATGCAGATGATACTAAGATAGGTGGGGCTGTGGATAATGAAGTAGATTTTCAAAGTCTACAGAGAGATTTATGCCGGTTGGAAGAGTGGGCTGAAAGATGGCAGATGGAGTTTAATGCTGATAAGTGTGAGGTGCTACATCTTGGCAGGACAAATCTAAATAGGACGTACATGGTAAATGGTAGGGAATTGAAGAATGCAGGTGAACAGAGGGATCTTGGAATAACTGTGCACAGTTCCCTGAAAGTGGAATCTCATGTAGATAGGGTGGTAAAGAGAGCTTTTGGTGTGCTGGCTTTTATAAACCAGAGCATTGAGTATAGAAGTTGGGATGTAATGTTAAAATTGTACAAGGCATTGGTGAGGCCAATTCTGGAGTATGGTGTACAATTTTGGTCGCCTAATTATAGGAAGGATGTCAACAAAATAGAGAGAGTACAGAGGAGATTTACTAGAATGTTGCCTGGGTTTCAGCAACTAAGTTACAGAGAAAGGTTGAACAAGTTAGGGCTTTATTCTTTGGAGCACAGAAGGTTAAGGGGGGACTTGATAGAGGTCTTTAAAATGATGAGAGGGATAGACAGTGTTGACGTGGATAAGCTTTTCCCACTGAGAGTATGGAAGATTCAAACAAGGGAACATGACTTGAGAATTAAGGGACAGAAGTTTAGGGGTAACATGAGGGGGAACTTCTTTACTCAGAGAGTGGTGGCTGTGTGGAATGAGCTTCCAGTGAAGGTGGTGGAGGCAGGTTCGTTTTTATCATTTAAAAATAAATTGGATAGTTATATGGACGGGAAAGGAATGGAGGGTTATGGTCTGAGTGCAGGTATATGGGACTAGGGGAGAATACGTGTTCGGCACGGACTAGAAGGGTCGAGATGGCCTGTTTCCGTGCTGTAATTGTTATATGGTTATATGGTTATTCTTGCTATAGAGGGAGTGCAGCGTAGGTTCGCCAGGTTTGGCGGGATGGCGGGACTGATATATGATGAAAGAATGGGTCGACTGGGCTTGTATTCGCTGGAATTTAGGAGAGGGGATCTTGTGGAAACATATAAAATTCTTCGAGGATTGGACTGGGTAGATGCAGGAAAAATGTTACAGATGTTGGGAAAGAAGGAATGGGTGACGTTTCGGGTCTAGACCCTTCTTCAGACCGGTTGGGATAGAAAATAGAGAGATATAGACGATGTTTTAGAGAGATAAAGAACAATGAATTAAAGATATATCAAAAGTAACGATGATACAGGAAACTGGCCATTGTTAGCTACATGTTGGGTGAAGCTGGAGCGACCTGGGTGGGGGAGGGATAGAGAGAGAGTGAAAGCAAGGGTCACTTGAAGTTAGAGAAATCAATGTTCATACCACTGGGTTCCTCAAATTTGTGTTTAACCTCACTCTGACAATGGAGGAGACCTTGGATAGAAAGGTCTGTGTGGGAATTGGAAGGAGAATTAAATTGTTTAGCAACCGTGAGAGCAGGTAGGTCCAGGCAGACTGAGCGAAGGTGTTCAGCAAAACGATCGCCCAGTCAACGTTTAGTCTCGCCGATGTAAAATAGTCTATCATTTAGACTCCATCATTTACTGAGCTCATGACATAGCAAAGCATCACCTGAGACTTGTCACAGTTCCTCTGCTGTTCCTCAGCTGGCTTTTGGGAAACCTACAGAATCCGGTCAGAATGAATGCACCTTTCCTATTGAATGCTCTGCCCATGTACCGAGGTACAGTGTCAAGCTTTGCTTTGCATGCTATATAATCAGATAAGTCTATACAAGCAAACTCAATTCTAGCTTTTTTTCAACGGGGCTTGTATACAAAAACAGGGATATAACGTTAAGTCTCTATAAGGCTCTGGTCAGGCCACATTTGGAATATTGTGAGCAATTTTGGGCACCATACCTGAGGAAGAATGTGCTGGCTCTGGAGAGGGTTCAGAGGAGGTTTACAAGAATGATCCCAGGAATGAGCAGGTTAACCTATGATCAGTGTTTATCGGCGCTGGGCCTGTACTCGCTTGAGTTTAGATGAATAAGTGGAGACCACATTGAAATGTACAGAATAATGAACGGCTTGGATAGAGTGGATGGGGAGAGGATGTTTCCACTAGTGGAAGAGTTTAGGACTAGATGTCAAAGCCTCAGAATTAAAGGACGTTCATTTAGGAATGTTTTGAGAATAAATGTATTTAGTCAGAGGGTCGTGAATCTATGATTTGTTTTGCCACAGAAGGCTGTGGTGGCCACCAGTGGATATATTTAAGGCAGAGATAGATAGATTCACGATTAGCACAGATGTCAGAGGATATGGGGAGAAGGCAGAAGAAAGACTTGCTGGGCCGAAAGGCCTAATTCTGCTCCTATTATTATGACCTTATTATAATCAAGTCAATCTCAAGGACAATATGTGGAGTAAAGTGCAGGATACAGATTGCAGAATGTATCTCTCAGCATTGTAACACATCAGTTCCAAAGATGCAGTCTATGGGAACATTGAACATTCATGTGTAATTCATGTTTACAGGGATATGGGTCAAACACAGGCTGGTAGTACGAGTGTACGGGTCATGGGCATGGAAAGTTGGGCCAGAGGGCCTGTTTCCATGCTGTATGACTCTATGTCTGAAGCCCCCACCCCCTGCACCAGCTCCTGAGTCACCTACTGATCTGCACTCTTCCTCTTTCTTGTCTCTTGAACACGGGGCACAGGTAGTGCGATCCCTTATCTTCGTGTCTCCCTCACCCCTCACTCTCAGTCTGAAGAAGAGGCTTGTCCCGCTGAGTTACTCCAGCATTTTGTGTCTACCTTCGGTTTAAATCAGCATCTGCAGTTCCTTCTTACACAGAGTGAGGTTATAAGACTGGAGTTACTTTTTAACCACCTGTCTCCCTCCCTGCCTCATCTCCCTCTCTGCCTGTGTCATTGCTAGTAATATGGACTATGAGCTCTGGCTGCTCACCTCCCCCTTTCAGAATAGAAACAAAGAAACACAGAATATAGGCGCAGGACAAGGCCATTCGGCCCTTGAGCCAGCACCACCATTCAATATGATCATGGCTGATCATCCAAAATCAGTACCCCGTTCTTGCTTTCTCCCCATCTCCCTTGATTCCGTTAGCCCTAAGAGCTATACCTAACACTCTCTTGAATACATCAAGTAAATTGGCCTCCACTGCTTTCTGTGCCAGAGAATTCCACAGATTCACAGCTCTCTGGGTGAGAAAGGTTTTCCTCATCTCAGTCCTGAATTGCCTTCCCCTTATTCTTAAACTGTGACGCCCCCTGGTTCTGGACTCCCCCAACATCGGGAACATTTCTCTTGCATCAAGCCTGTGCAATCCCTTAAGAAACATATATGTATCTTTCATCCTTGCAATTGAGGCAGTGCAGCGTAGGTTCACGCGGTGAAGACTGAGATGAGAAAAAACTTCACCCAGAGAGTTGTGAATTAGTGGAATTCTCTGCCACAGAAGGCAGCAGAGGCCAATTCACCGGATGCATTTAAAATAGTTCGATAGAGCTCTTGGGGCTAGCGGAATCAAGGGGTATGGGGAGAAGGCAGGCACGGGGTACTGATTGTGGATGATCAGCCATGATCGCAATGAGGTTCAGCCACATGGGTGGTCGTCAGAAGAGGCAGCGGGTAGTGCAGGACTCTCCGTGGCTCTCCTCCTCTCCTACAAGCATTGCCTTCTGCATACTATTTGGGTGACGACCCCTCGGGGGGATATTGCTGCAGCAGTCGGGACAGTGAGACCAATTCTGGCTCTGTTGGACACAGGGGAGGTGGGGAAGTGTGGAGGAGTGGGAAGAGAGTGTGGGGGAGTGTGGGGATAGAGAGGGGGAGTGGGGAGAGAGTGTGGAGGAGCGTGGGGACAGAGAGGGGGAGTGGGAAGAGAGAGGGGGAGGAGTGTGGGGATAGAGAGGGGGCGTGGGGAGAGAGAGTGGGAGGAGCAGGCCCGTACAAAGCTTTTCAACAAGGGGGGTGACATGACAGGATTACAAAAAATGTAATGTGAAATAATCTGCGCGCTGCATACATCACGAGCGCGAAGCGTGAAGTCCCTCGATGCCGGGGTCCTGGAAGCTCAGGGGTTTTAGATGCTCTCTGATGCATTCTGAGCCTTATTTGGGAGCATTTTTGCACCAAATGTATGACCAATATTTTAGAAATTAACAGGAATCAGAGGTAGCTTCTTCACATAGGTGTATGGAACGAGCTGGGTGTATGGAACGAGCTGCCAGAGGAGGTAGTTGAGGCTGGGACAGGTTTAGATGGATATGGGCCAAACGCGTGTGAGTGGGACTAGTGTAGATGGGACATGTTGGTCGGTGTGGGCAAGTTGGGCTGAAGGGCCTGTTTCCACACTTCATCATTCTATGACTAAAAAGTTAAGAAGAACAGTGCATGTAGATAAGTAGAGCAGGTTTGACAGAGGAGTGAAATGTAAAGGCAGAGAGAGGTTTATGGGTGGAAAGGAACATAGGAAAGGAGAGGGGAGGGTGGGCTTGGGCAGATGGGTGAAGGGAAAATAGACACAGAGTGCTGGAGTAACTCAGCGGGTCAGGCAGCATCTCTGGAGTACATGGATAGGTGTCGTTTCACAGAGTGCTGGAGTAACTCAGCGGGTCAGGCAGCATCTCTGGAGAACATGGATAGGTGACGTTTCACAGAGTGCTGGAGTAACTCAGCGGGTCATGCAGCATCTGTGGAGAATATGGATAGGTGACATTTCACAGAGTGCTGGAGTAACTCACTGGGTCAGGCAGCATCTCTGGAGAAAAGGCATAGATCATATTTCAGGTCAAGACCCTTCTTCAGTAATATTCATGATGTGACATGCATAGACATTCCTGAATGTTACCCAAACCATCGTGAGCTACTTTGTGACGGTGCTTGCCCTCTCCTATAAAGTCTCTGCTGCCTGGGTGAAGCAGGACAGGACACAAGCTTTGGGACACGGTGTGAAGCTGTTGCCGTCTGTCCCAGCCTGGTAAAAACCTGGATGGAGTGGATGTGGAGAGGATGTTTCCACTAGTGGGAGAGTCTAGGACCAGTGGCCACAGCCTCAGAATTAAAACACGTTCCTTTAGGAAGGAGATGAGCAGGAATTTCTTAAGTCAGAGGGTGGTGAACTGTGGAATTCATTGCCACAGAGAGCTGTGGAGGTCAAGTCAATGGACATTTTTCAGGAGGAGATTGATAGATTCTTGATTGATACGGGTGTCAGAGGTAATTGGGAGAAGGCAGGAGAATGGGTTTGAGAGGGAAAGATAGATAGTCATAGAGTGATACAGTACGGAAACAGGCCCTTCGGCCTAGCATGTCTCATCTACACTAGTCCCACCTGCCCATGTTTGATCCATATCCCTCGGAACCTGTCCTATCCATGTAACTGTCTAACTGTTTCTTAAATGTTGCGATAGTCCCCGCCTCAACTACCTCCTCTGGCAGCTTGTTCCATGCACCTACCACCCTTTGTGTGAAAATGATACCCCTCAGATTTCTATTAAATCTTTTCCCCTTCACCTTAACCTTATATCCTCTGCTCCTCGATTCACCTACTCTGTGCAAAAGACTCAACCATATCTATTCAAATCATGATTTTATACACCTCTATTAGATCATCCCTCATCCTCCTGTGCTCCATGAAATTGAGCCCCAGCCTACTCAACCTCTCCCTATAGCTCTGGCCCTCTAGGCCTGGCAACATCCTCGTAAATCTTCTCTGTACCCTTTCCAGTTTGATGACATCTTTCCTATAACATGGTGCCCAGAACTGAACACAATACTCTGAAGGCGGCCTCACCAACTTCTTATGCAACTGGTGCATGACCTCCCAACTTCTATACTCGGCCTGACCCACTGAGTGACTCCAGCACTCTGTGAAAAGTCACAGAACAGGGCAAGATTAGCAAGTTTACTAATGAATCGAAGACCAGAGAACATTGGTTCAAGGTGAAGGGGAAAATAATTAATAGGAATCCAAGGGGTAACTTTGACACACAAAGGGTGGTAGGTGTATGGAACGAGCTGCCAGAGGAGGTGGTTGAGGTTGGGACTATTCCATCATTTAAGAAACAATTAGACAGGTACGTGGACAGGACAGATTTGGAGGGATATGGACCAAACGCAAGCAAGTGGGACTAGTGTAGCTGGGACATTATTAGCCGGTGTGGGCAAGTTGGGCCGGAGGGCCTGTTTCCACACTGTGTCACTCTATGACTCTATCCATGTTCTCCAGAGATGCTGCCTGACCCGCTGAGTTACTCCACACTTTGTGTCTATTTTCCCTTCACCCAGGCTTTGTTTGAGGCTGGAGCAGGTGGGAACACCAGGGAGGCGATGGCGTCTAGAGAATGGATCTGATTTTCAACTAAAGCAGACTGGTGTGCTAACCCCAAGGCTCTGGTTGAGTTCATGAAGAGTGTGTAGAGTTGGCGTTGGGATAGGGACTGGCAGGGCGGTGAGCTCTGCCTTCAGCTTGGTGGCAGTCCAGTGCCTGGGTGCCGGGGGCTGTATGTTGGGCCAGGGGCGGAGTAGCCGGGCGGGTGTAGGGGTGACCGCCGTGTGAAGGGCAGCTTCCTGCCCGCTCTCCGGTGCCCTGGAGTCAGCTCTCCGCTCTCTGTCTCCTCGGTGGCTCTTCATGGACGGGCTCCTCTGGTCAATCAGTCAAATAGTCAACAACATAAGGAGTAAAAACGGGTTAATTGAGACCTGGAGTGAAAGTGCTGTGGACCTGACAAGCTATAACTAGACGTGAGACGGTGGGACATGGGAGACAATTTAAACCATGGTGACGTGAGGCAGCGGCAGCAATAATACATGATTTTAATTGCCGCTAATGAGCTGAAGGGAACGGTGCAGGAGGTGACATTTCCAGCTCAGCCACATGTCCAATGGGTAAACGTGACATCATCACATCATGTACCCTGACTCACTTCATCTTCTTTCTGTGACCGGTTGTTAGCTGTGGTGGTGGCTGGGGCTGTGGCCGTGTCCGACCCAAACCCAAACCCTAACCACACTCAATATTCCGTTGTCACCTCATTGCTACTGAGGTAGAGGCACACCTCAAAAATCCCAGTGTGTAAAACCTACAAAAGTTTCCCGAAACACCAATTTGTTTTTACTCTGTGGAAAAAAGGGGGGTGCGACTGCACCTATTGCACCCCCCCACCCCCCACCCCTCCACCCCCCACCCCCCCACCCCCTTCGGACGGTCATGTAAATAAAGCACCTTCAACAGTTTTGGGACTTCCACAGATTACAAGATACCTTTATACAGCAATGATGTTAAGGATCATGGCATTAATTGAATGTTTTGCACATATTTGACCTCCTAAACTGCAACGTTTCACACTTGCTCAGAATGAACTCCATCTGCTATTTTCCCCCCACGCCCCCATTTCTGATCCTGATCAAAATGGTACTGTTTACTGAGACAGAATCCCTCGCATTCCACAAGCCCAGTAAACAAGTACTTTGGTTCTTCATTAAGCAAGACACAAACAAACTCCAAGAAATACTAGGGGACCGAGGATCTAGCGCAGGGGTCGGCAACCTATTTACCACAGAGGCCAGGACCCATGTATGGCGGGCCACATCTATCGCCATAGTTAATAAATTAGTTGTAGCGACCTGGTCGCCTGTGAGCCCCGGGACTGGCTGTAGTTCCCAGGTTACCTGTGAGCCCTGGAACTGGTTGTAGTTCCCAGGTCACCTGTGAGCCCCGGGACTGGCTGCAGTTCCCAGGTCGCCTGTGAGCCCCGGGACTGGCTGCAGTTCACAGGTCACCTGTGAGCCCCGGGACTGGCTGCAGTTCCCAGGTCGCCTGTGAGCCCCGGGACTGGCTGCAGTTCCCAGGTCACCTGTGAGCCCCGGGACTGGCTGCAGTTCCCAGGTCGCCTGTGAGCCCCGGGACTAGCTGCAGTTCCCAGGTCACCTGTGAGCCCTGGGACTGGCTGCAGTTCCCAGGTCGCCTGTGAGCCCCGGGACTGGCTGCAGTTCACAGGTCACCTGTGAGCCCCGGGACTGGCTGCAGTTCCCAGGTCGCCTGTGAGCCCCGGGACTGGCTGCAGTTCCCAGGTCACCTGTGAGCCCCGGGACTGGCTGCAGTTCCCAGGTCGCCTGTGAGCCCCGGGACTGGCTGCAGTTCCCAGGTCGCCTGTGAGCCCCGGGACTAGCTGCAGTTCCCAGGTCGCCTGTGAGCCCTGGGACTGGCTGCAGTTCCCAGGTCGCCTGTGAGCCCCGGGACTGGCTGTTGAACCCAGGTCACCTGTGAGCCCTGGGACTGGTTGTCCCACCCAGGTCACCTGTGAGCCCCGGGACTGGTTGTCCCACCCAGGACGAGAAAACGAATTGAAAAAAACCCGCCTGCGCGCCAGATGATTTTGGTTTACGGGACGGAAACAGCCCGTGCGCCGTTGGTTGCCGATCCCTGATCTAGCCGGAGAGAGGAACTGAAAAATATCCACATCAGGCAGGAAATGATGTTAGGTAAACTGTTGAGACTGAAGGCAGATAAATCCCCAGGGCCTGATGGTCTGCATCCCAGAGTACTCAATGAGGTGCCCCTAGAAATTGTGGATGCATTGGTGATAATTTCCAATGTTCTATAAACTCTGGATCAGTTCCCGTGGACTGGAGGATAGTTGCTTGATGCTTGAATCTCCCCTACCTCTCCCCACAACCCCCTCCACCCACCCTCCCTCGCCCCCTACCCTCTCCCCACACACACCCCCTCTCCTTCTTCCTGCTCCCCGTCCCACTCCCGCACCTTCTCACACTCTCTCTCCTACTTCTCCCCCTCCAACTCTCCTCCTCCACCTCTCCATCTCCCCTCCATCTTCCCTCCCTCTCCCCCCTCCAACCCTTGGTCCCCCCATCTCCTTGCGCTCCCCACTTCCCTTCTCCTGCCCACCTTCTCCTCCCCTTCCCACCCCCTTCTCTTCCCTCCCTCCTCATCTTCCTCTCCCCTTCCTTTCCCCCTCTACCTCTCCTCTTCCTCTCCCCCTGCCTCCATCCCCCTTTCTCTCCATTTACCCTCATCCACCTTCTCCGCCTTCCTCCCTCTCGCCCACCCTGTCCCCCGAACTCCCTCTCCAACTCCTCTCCCTCTGACCCTACCCCTCCTTTCCCCACCCTGGCTCTCCCCCCTCCCCCTGCCACTCCCTCCCTCCCACTCCCATCACTCAGGCCCGACCTATGCCCCTCCCACTCCTTCCACCCCTCCTTCTGACCCACACTCTTCCCTCCTCCCTATCCCATCGGCTCAGTCCCCATTCCCAGCAGAGGTTCAGCCACATGGATGGCCATCAGAAGAGGCAGCGGGTAGTGCAGGGCTCTCCGTGGCTCTCCCCATCTCCGACAAGCACTGCCTTCTGCATACTATTGGGGTGACGGCCCATCGGGGGAATATTATAGCAGCAGTCGGGTCAGTGAGACCAATTCTGTCTCTGTTAAACAACAGGGGAGGTGTGGGGAGAGAGAGTGGGAGTTGTCATGATGATGAGTTATGATAATGATATGCAAATATCTTGCCCTTTGTATCAGCTGACGTGAAGGACAGATCGGGTGTGCGCTGTGTAAGCAGGGTGTGGGCAGGAGGCCATGGCCTGGGGAGATAATAAACACAGAGACAATGGAATGTAACCTGTAAATATTGTGTCAGTATTATTATTCCACATCTTAGGCGAAGATGTGACAGGTGTGTGTGGATAGAGAAGGGGAGGAGTGAGGGGGGAGAGGTGGGGTGTGGGGAGAGAGAATGGGAGAAGTGTGGGAAGAGAGATTGGGAGTAGTCTGGGGAGAGAGATGTAGTTTGGAGAGAAATGTTAGGAGCGTCTGGAGAGAGGGGGTGTGTGAGGAAAGAGAGGGAGTGCGGAGAGAAAGGGTGGGAGGGTAGAAAATAGGTGCAGGAGGCCATTCGGCCCTTCGAGCCAGCACCGCCTTTCATTGTGATGGCTGATCATCCACAATCAGTAACCCATGCCTGCCTTCTCCCCATATACTTTGATTCCGCTAGCCCCAAGAGCTCTATCTAACTCTCTTTTAAATGCATCCAGTGACTTGCCCTCTACTGCCTTCAGTGGCAGAGAATTCCACAAATTCACAACTCTCTGGGGGAAAAAGTTGTTTCTCATCTCAGTTTTAAATGGCCTCCCATTTATTCTTTGATTGTGGCCCCTGGTTCTGGACTCCCCCATCATTGGGAACATTTTTCCTGCCTCTAGCGTGTCGAAACCCTTAACAATCGTATATGTTTCAATAAGATCCCCTCTCATTCTTCTAAACTCCAGAGTGTACAAGCCCAGCTGCTCCATTCTCTCAGCACATGACAGTCCCACCATCCCGGGAATTAACCTTGTAAACCTACGCTGCACTACCTCGATAGCAAGAATGTCCATCCTCAAATTAGGGGTCCAAAACTGTACACAATACTCCAGATGTTGTCTGACTAGGGCCCTGTACAACTGCAGAAGGACCTCTTTGCTCCTATACTCAACTCCTCTTGTTATGAACGCCAACATGCCATTCGCTTTCTTCACTGCCTGCTGTACTTGCATGCTTACTTTCACAGACTGATGAACAAGGACCCCCAGATCCCTTTGTACTTCCCCTTTTCCCAACTTGACACCATTTAGATAGTAATCTGCCTTCCTGTTTTTGATACCAAGTCACCTTGCATTCTCATAGCATCATCCTCACAGTTCACACTGCCACCCAGCTTTGCGTCATCTGCAAATTTGCTAATGTTACTTTGAATTCCTTCATCCAAATCATTGATGTATATTGGAAATAGCTGTGGTCCCAGCACCAAGCCTTGCGGTACCGCACTAGTCACCGTTAATCCCTACACTTTGTTTCCTGTCTGCCAACCAATTTTCTATCCATGTCAGCACTCTACCCCCATTACCATGTACCCTAATTTTGCCCACTAATCTCCTATGTGGGACCATATCAAATGCTTTCTGAAATTCCGGGTACACTACATCCTCTGGCCGTCCATTGTCCATTTTCCAAGATACATCCTCAAAAAATTCCAGAAGATTAGTCAAGCATGATTTCCCCTTCGTAAATCCAAGCTGACTCGGACCGATCCTGTTACTGCTATCCAAATGTGCTGCTATTTCATCTTTCATAATTGACCAGCATCTTCCCCACCACCGATGTCAGGCTAACTGGTCTATAATTCCCTGTTTTCTCTCTCCCGCCTTAAAAAGTGGAATAACATTAGCTACCCTCCAATCCAGAGGAACTGATCCTGAATCTATAGAAAATTGGAAAATGATCACCAATGCGTCCATGATTTCTAGACCCATTTCCTTAAGTAACCTGGGATGCAGACCCGCAGGCCCTGGGGATTGATCAGCCTTCAGACCCATCAGTCTACCCAACACCATTTCCTGCCTAATGTGAATTTCCTTCAGTTCCTCCGTCACCCCAGATCCTTTGGCCACTAGTACATTAGGAAGATTGTTTGTGTCCTCCTTAGTGAAGACGGATCCAAAGTACCTGTTCAACCCATCTGCCATTTCCTTGTTCCCCATAATAAATTCACCCTTTTCAGTCTTCAAGGGTCCAACTTTGGTCTTAACTACATTTTTCCTCTTCATAAACCTAAAGAAGTTTTTACTATCCTCCTTTATATTCTTAGCTACCTTACCTTCGTACCTCAACTTTTCTCCACGTATTGTCTTTTTAGTTATCTTCTTCTAAACATTACCCAATCCTCTTGCTTCCCGCCTATCTTTGCTACGTTGTACTTCTCTTTTATTTTTATACTGTCCCTGACGTCCCTTGTCAGCCACGATCGCCTCTTACTCCCCTTGGAATCTTTCTTCCTCTTTGTAATGAACTGATCCTGTACCTTCTGTATTATTCCTAGAAATACCTGCCATTGTTGTTCCACTCTCATCCCTGCTATGGTATCTTTCCAGTCAACTTTGGCCAGCTCCTCCCTCATGGCTCCATAGTGCCCTTTACTCAACTGTAACACTGACACCTCCAATTTACCCGTCTCCCTCTCCAATTGTAGATTATAGTTGACAATATTATGGTCACTACCTCCTAATGGCTCCTTCACCTCAAGTTCCTTTATCAAATCCTTCATTACATAACACTAAATCCAGAATTGCCTTCTCCAACCTAAACCAACCTGATCTCCCGGTTGCTGGACACTTTAATTCTCCTTCCCATTCCCACACAAACCTTTCTGTCTTCAGTCTCCTCCATTGTCAGAGTGAGTGAAGCTAAACACAAATTGGAGGAACAGCATTTCATATTTTGCTTGGCAGCTTACAGCCCAGTGGTACGAATCTTGATTTCTCCCACATCAGGTAGCCCCGGCATTCCCTCTCTCTCTGTATCGCTCCCCCACCAAAGTCGCACCAGCTTCTCGTTTTCACCCAACAAACAGCTTACAATGGCCTGTTTCCTTTATCATCATCACTTTTTTACATATCTTTCATTCATTGTACTTTTAAACAACTTTTACATCACCGTCTATATCTCTTGTTTCCCTTATCCCTAACCAGTCTGAAGAAAGGTCTCAACCCGAAACGTCACCCATTCCTTCTCTCCAGAGATGCTTCCTCTCCCGCTGAGTTACTCCAGCTTTTTGTGTCTATCTTCAGTTTAAACAGCATCTGTAGTTCCTTCTTACACAACAAACAACCTGTTAGTCTGTTTTGGTGACGCTGATACTTAAGTTATTTAGAAACTCCTGCTCCATAATGAATCATTTTTTAAAGAATATTTACACACAGAAGAGAATTCATGGCCTAGTGCTTTGCACAGAGTGAAGGGAATTTCATCAACCTTGAAGGGTAAAAACACAGCGATTATCCCATCGATCTCCGAATGTTGTACCTAGGGTGTTACTTTCAGAAATCCTAGACATCGCACAACAGGGATATGAAACCAGGGTGGACATACACAATTTTAATCTTGTATTTTAAACAGATGGGCTGAAAGGCCTGTTTCCTTGCTGTATAACTATGATTCCAATTCCCACATAGGGTTGCCAACTGTCCCGTATTATCCGGGACATCCCGGATTTTGGGCTAAATTGGTTTGTCCCATAAGGGACCACCCTTGTCCCATATTTGACTGCCACTACTCGGGTCGAGCGGACTGTCAGTTTGTAGCGCCGCGTCCAGCCCCGCGTCACCCAGCCCAACGTAGTGCAGCCCCTGGAGTGCAGCAGCAGCACCTCGCCCGTGGCCACGTCGGTCTGCAGCCCGGCCAGCTGACCGTCCTTCGAACCTTCGCTTACCGCTGACACCACCACCCCTCCTTCTCATGGCCGATCATCGGTTCATGAGTTGGATAGGGTGCCGGACTTTGCGCGCAATGTAGTTTGGGCTAAAACTCCTCAGCTGGCCCGCCGGCTGGGCTTTGTGTGCAGTCCAGCACCTGGGCCAACTTATCGTTCACCAAACCACGGCCGAGTCGGTCAACGAATTGCCCTCGGGAATTTATCCCGTATTTTGAATTTTTGTCCCTTATTTGGGAGTGGGAAAGTTGGTAACCCTGTTCCCACAGGTAATCGCACTCTGCCTCAACTACAAAGCTTCCTAACATCGGACAGGTATCTGCACCTAGTGCTTCCCCATAAATGAGAGGAATAGATCGGGTAAATGAACAGAGTCTCTTCCCCAGAGTAGGGGAATCGAGGACCAGAGGACATAGGTTTAAGGTGAAGGGGTTAAGATTTAACAGGAATCTGAGGGGTAGCCTTTTCACACAGAGGGTGGTTGGTGTAAGGAACAAGCTGCCAGAGGAGATAGTTGAGGCTGGGACTATCCCAACATTTAAGAAACCTTAAGACTGGTACATGGTTAGGATAGTTTGGGAGGGCTATGGGCCAAATGCCGGCAGGTGGGACGATGGAAACAAGCCCTTCAACCCACTGTGTTCACACCAACCATCGATCACCCGTTCACACTAGTTCCATGTTATCCGACTTTCTCATCCACTCCCAACACACTGAAGGATCTTTACAGAGGGCCAAATAACCTACAAATCCGCACGTCATAGGGATGTGGGAGGAAACTGGAACACTCGGTGGAAAACCACAGGGTGAATGTGCAAACTACACACATCTGAAGTCAGGATCAAACCCGGGTCTCTTGTGCTGAGGCCAGAGCTATTCATTACATCTTGCAGTATCATCAGTGCAAGCTTGCCTTAACAGCACTGAGAAAAGAAAACTTAATATAAATAAGTTACCATTTTAGTGATTCAAATTGAAGTTGACCAAAGACCAAATATTCAGAGTATTGTGTTCAGTTCTGGGCACCATGTTAGCGATGAAGAGGTGGGGCCTCGTGGACAGCACCTCCTGCGAGTGTGGGGACCCAACACAGACAGTGGAACACATAGTCACCAGTTGCCCCAAACACCGGCCACCGAATGGTGAACGAGGTCTGATTGACCTGGACGATGACACGTTGGCCTGGCTCGCCTCAACGGAGCTGCAGGTCTAAAAGACACACAACAGAAGAAGAAGAAGGCACCATGTTATAGGAAAGGGTACAGAGAGATTTTACAAGAATGTTGCCAGGACTCAAGGGTCTAAGCTATAGGGAGAGGTTGAGTAGTTCGGGACTCTATTCCCTGAAGCGCAGGAGGATGAGGGGTGATCTTGTAGAGGTGTATAAAATCATGAGAGGAATGGATCGGGTAGATGCACAGAGTCTCTTGCCCAGAGTCGGGGAATCGAGGACCAGAGGACATAGGTTTACGGTGAAGGGGAAAAGATTTAATATAAATCTGAGGGGTAACTTTTTCAAACAAAGGGTTGTTTATATGTATGGAACAAGCTGCCGGAGGTGGTATTTGAGGTTTAAGAAGCAGTTAGACAGGTACATGGATAGGACAGTTTTGGAGGGATATGGACCAAACACAGGCATGTGGGACTAGTGTAGGTGGGACATGTTGGCCGATGTGGCCAAGTTAGGCCTGTTTCCACACTGTATCACTCCATGACTGTGCGACTGTAAGCTGTAACTGAAGGAGTCTGCAAGGCTCATTAGAATTATTGGAAAAGGGAGATTAGAACAAGGGTAGGATCTCTAAAATCACATGGCCAATGTGATAGGAGTAGAATTAGGCCATTTGGCCCATCATGGCTGATCTATCTCTCCCTCCAACCCCATACTCCTGCCGTCTCCCCATAACCTCTAACACCTGTACTAATCAAGAATATATCTATCTCTGCCTTAAACATATCCACTGATTTGGCAAAGAATTCCACAGATTCACCGCCCTCTGACTAAAGAAATTTCCACATTAAAATAACATCCTTTAATTCTGAGGCTATGACCTCTAGTCCTAGGCTCTCCCACTCATGGAAACATCCTCTCCACATCCACTCGATCCAAGCCTTTCACTACTCTATATGTTTCAATGTGGTTGCCCCTTATTCTTCTCATCTCAAATCAAAGTGGTTAACAGTGAGCTGATGAGTTATCAGGATCATGTACAAGTTAGGATGATGATAATAGATTAACTTAGAGGGTAGAAGACAGAGTTTATTCCAAAACATTGCTGGAGTAACTCAGTGGGACAGGTAGCATCTCTGGAGAAAATGAATAGGTGACATTTCAGGTCGAGACTTTTCTTCAGACCCGAAACGTCACTTCCCCCTGTTCTCCAGAGAAGCTGCCTGCCCCGCTGATTTACTCCAGCACCTTGTGTCTATTTTTGTAAACCAGCATCTGCAGTTCCTTGTGTTTCCATTTATCCAGAAACATTTTGGAATACCAGGTCTAAGTGTTACAAAGAGGTAGCAGATGAGATGAGTTGAGATGGAGTGAGGCAAGTGATGGAGAGAAAAATGTCGGCAATGATGACAGGGATATACGGTTCAAAGCCCGTTCAGTTTAACCAGCACCTTCAGTTCCTACCGACAAATTCAGTTTAACCAGGGTAACAACATCCCCAACAGTCAGGTTAACTGTCAAATGGTTACCAGAGAGAAGGATGGAATTGGTGGCAATTTAAAAGAAACTGCGGCAGCGAACTAAAGTCATAACTTTGGTCTTCCCAGCACCCAGGTGAAGAAAACGTAGATTTATTTAGTTTAGTTTAGAGATACAACATATAAACAGGCCATTTTGCCCACCAACTCCGTGTTGACCAGCAATCACCCCATACACGAACACTATCCTGCACACTAGAGACTATTTACTGCAGCCAAGTTAACCTGCAAACATGTACATCTTTGGAGTGTGGGAGGAAACTGGGGCAGCCGGAGAAAACCCACATGGTCACGGGGAGAAGGTACAAACTGTACGGACAGCACCTGTGGCCAGGATCAAACCTGGGTCTCTGGAGCTGTAAGGCAGTAACTCTACTGCTGTGCCACTGTGCTGCCCAGCTTTACTGCTAGTACATGGGAGACAGATGATGCTGCAGTATAGCAGGATGCAACTCGGGTTAAGTGAACAAGAACCGAAATATGTTTGTAATGAAATAAAACTGAACATTAATGCAGTACCTCCAATGCATGCACCACTCCCACCGCCGCATCTTCAGAAACATTATCCAACCCACATTCAAATGCTGTTACGAACATCCGGCCTTCTAATTGCCCTCTTGTGGGAGTGCAAAACTTCACATCATCTTCCTCTTGGGGATCCTTCATCACAAAGTTCTGTACCCCAGACAAAGGTTTCTGTGCTTGGAAACGATGCTGAAGGAAGATGCAAGCACTTGAGCAAAAAGCTTCATGAAATATGAAAACTATCGGATTTCTAAATTAAATGATATGTTTACACACGCATTTTCTACTGAAAATAAATGGGATCTGATCCTGGCATTAACTTGACAAAAAACGATCAAGTACAATGTTATTCCAAAGTTGCTATTTATAAGCAATTCTAACATTATCTCCATTGTAGATGGACCAGGGCAATGTTTGGCTGAATGTTGCTGCATCTGGGTCACTGCCCACATATACTGACCTGTGGAGCCCCATTCCTATTAATCTTCTGTACCCATGAATCAGGCTACAAGGTATGTGTTCATAAGGGATAGGAACAGAATTAGGTCAGTCTGCCCATCATGTGTACTCCACCGTTCAATCATGGCTGATCTAACTCCCTCCTAACCTCACCTCCATAACCGCTGTCACCTGTCTAAACAAGAATCGATCTACATTTGCCTTCAAAATATCCATTGACTTGGACCTCACAGCCTCCTGTGGCAATGAATTGCACAGATTCACCACCCCCTGACTATAGCAAGATTCAGATAGTATTTCTGCTGGACCCCCTGCCCATTAACCCCGTCCCATGCATCCCCTCCCCTATAAACCCCACCTCCACTGAGCCCATCTTGCACCCATCTCTCCCCTCCCCCTCCATTCCAACACACCTCGTCAATCCTCTAGCTTCACAATTCGCAACTCACTGATCCTTTTATTTTGCTCCTTGTACGTGATCATCTCTGGCCTTTGTCCAACCATCTGCCCATCACTAACCTGCCTCGCCTGTGTTCACCTATGACCTACCATGCTTTGTCCTGCCCCTCCACTCTTCTGGCTTCCTTCCTCCCACACCTACAATCAGTCTGAAAAAGAGTGCAGACCCGAAACGCCACCTCTCCATGCTCTCCAGGGATGCCACCCGCCCACTGAGTTACTCCAGCACTGTCTTTTTCCTCAGGAGCCTCTGATGTTCAGAGACATTATTCATAGGTTCAAGTAGCAGGATTAGACCATTCAGCCCATCGAGTCAACTGTGCCATTCAATCATGGCTGACCTTTCCTTCCCTCTCAACACCATTCTCCTGCTTTCTCCCCATAACTCTTGATAGCCCTACCCATCAAGTATCTGTCACTTCTCCACCTTAAAAATACATTGAATGGGATGTGATTCGGCTATGAAAATGTGAGTCTTTCTATCTTTAAAAGCCATGGATTGGGTTAAATAGCCATCATCAGAGCATGTTTTGGTTGTAATTATCGATGTTAATTATTTTAAAAGTTGATGTAAATAATTGGGAAAAAAACTAGTTAACCAAAACTAACTAACCAAAACGCATTAAAACAAACACACCTCCATAAATACATTGTTAATTAATAAGATCTTTTCTCTTCCCATCCTCCAGGCCTGGAAACCAATTAAAGCCTCCAACTACATAACCGAGATGAAGATATGCTGGGGGACTAAAATCTGCTGCTTTTATTATTTAAACTGTAAAGATTTTTATTTAGTAACCATTGTTAAATGGTAACACAATGCTGATAAAAACATAATAACACTTTCTTCTTTTGCATGCTTTTTTTGCCCTCAATCATCCCTTTATAGTCATACAGCGTGGAAACAGACCCAACTTGCCCACGCCGACAACATTACATCATTATTCATCCACGGAGTATCAGCAGTCTTTAGTTTGTTCTTTTTAATTACGTGAAACTAAAATAATTTTACCAAAACGTCTTCCAAAACGAGCTCGGCAAGTAGCCAAAAGAAGAATCATCGTCGGCTTGAGAGTAACTCACTTCAAACTTTGCTCGGGGAGGATGGGAACTTTTTTTTGCTTTTAGGTTTACCGGGTTTAGCAGCCGATTGACTGTTCCATAGTTGAGAGGATATACCTTCTGTAATGTGAACAGTTCAAAGGCAGTATGAGTTGGCTTCATTTCTTAAGAGTCACTCGTAGTCTTTGCGAATGTTGTTGATAAATTTATACTGCGGGTCGCACAGGACATTTAACAGCAGCTGTCTATCAGATCAAGGCAATATAATGTGAACAAAATGCATGGCACGTGCCACATTCCCCACATGATTTAATAAAATGGAGGAAAGTCCCGCAACACTGCTCCTGTGAAATAGGGTGACAGGAATGAGTGGGTTAGCATATGATGAGCGTTTAATGGCACTGGGCCTCTACTTGCTGGAGTTTAGAAGGATTAAGGGGGGAACCTCATTGAAACTTACCAAATAGTGAAAAGCCTGAATTGAGTGGATGTGGAGAGGATGTTTTCACTGGTGGGAGAGTACAAGTCCAGAGGTCATAGCCTCAGAATTAAAGGACGTTCCTTTAGGAAGGAGATGAGGAGGAATTTATTTAGTCAGAGGATGATGAATCTGTAGAATTCATTGCCACAGAAGGCTGTGGAGGCTGTCTATAGATATTTTTAAGGCAGAGATAGATAGATTATTGATTAGGGTACAGGTGTTAGGGGTTCTGGGGAGAAGGCAGGAGAATGGGGTTAGGAGGGAGAGATGGATCAGCCATGATCGGAGTAAACTTGATGAGCCGAATGAACAAATTCTGCTCCTATCAGTTATGAAGGGTGGAGACTGGGATGATTGAATGATAAGTGTGCAGGTGTCAGCTGAGAGAACAGAGAAATGGCTAGTAGACATAGAAGTAGAAACAAGGAACTGCACCCGCTGGTTTAACAAAAAAGAGACACACTGTCGGAGTAACTCAGCGTCTCAGGCAGCATCCATGGAGAACATGGATAGGTGACATTTCCGGTCGGGACCCTTCTTCAGGCTGATCTTTGTTACATCTCCCAGATATACCTATTGATATTCACTAGCCTTTGCCCTGTTCTATCAGCTAACAGCACCACTTATATCATTCACTTATTCTCAGTCTCCACCCAAGAGCACAGGTGCAGGGCGGAAGAACTTTCCTCCATTTTATTAAATAATGTCGTGAATGTTCATGCATCATTTTGTAAGAAACATAAGATCACTGCAAAATGAGACGGCCAGAATGGGAGGAGTTATAAATGTAAAGGTTGTAGAATAGAGAAGAGCAAAGACAGGGAGGGATTTGAAAAGGTCGATGAGAATTTTAATTTGCCACATCTCAATTAGAAGCCCAAAGCCCATAAGCATAGGGATAAAGACACACCATGAGTTAGGAGAAGCACTAAAACAGATAAGTATTGGGTATTTTTGTAGAAAGTATTAAAATCTCATTTACCTGGAGCTGAAACCATAATCTGACATCTCGTGAAGATCGCAAGCAAGAAGTCATTATGAGAATGCACTGCAAAACAAAAATGAGTTGTTCCTTTAGTAATTTCATGCTTAATCCACCACAGTTTAGAACCACGTCTGTGGTAATCCAAGACCAAAACGGTTGTCAATGCAAAAAAAAGATGAGCAACCTCGTCACTTTTCCCTGCTGTCTCAAAATTATTTGATTTTCATGTACAAATCTAATTCAATTAAAAAAGTTAATACTGAATCTATTGTCTCCAATCATTTAGGGATTTGGCTGCAGTGAGACTGTCCTTGCTACATCTAGCCTCACGATCAACATTGTTCACCTAAACTATCCAAACATTTCGGATGTTGAGCTGAACATTAGCTAAATACATTTCACAGTGAATCCCCACATGCAACATAGAGAGAAGATACCTCAACAGTCTGGTGGGTTGTTCATCAAGTTTACTCCAGCTGATTTAAGTTACTGTATTACGGTACGATAATACTTTAAACATCCGTGGGGGGAAATTGAGATGTCACCTGCCACATGGAAAATAATCTTGCTTAGTTTATTGTCACGTGTACCGAGGTACAGTGAAGAGCTTTTGTTGCGTGCTAACCAGTCAGCGGAAAGACAATATATGATTACAATCCAGTCATCCAGTGTAGATACATGATAAAGGAAATAACATTCACTGCAAGATAATGTCCTGTAAAGCCCAAGTAAAGATAGTCTTTTTTTTTTTTTTTGAAATTATTTTTTATTATATTAAAATCGATACCAGTCTTACATTTTTAAATTACTAATATCGTCCATTATTATTACAATGTCTCCAATACTTTTTTTTATTTTTTATTTTTTAAACTAAATAGAACTAAAAAGATAGATGGAATAAGGAAAGAAAGAGAAAAAAGAGAAGAAACAAAAACAAAAAAAAGAAAGAGATAATAAAGAAGAATGGAATAATTTACTATGATAAAAAACTTCATTCGAGATATATTCGTACATTTCAGAGTATAACATTTCGTCTATTCCTTGGCACGGGTGTTAGTCAGGTTCTCGTGCTGAACCATTCTGACCCTTTAAATAGTCAATAAAGGGAGACCATGTTCCGACGAATAGTTCCTGTTTGTCCAACAGGACAAGTCTAATTCTTTCCAAGTGTAAGGTGTCCGTCATTTCTATAATCCACATTTTAATTGTGGGGGTTATAGGGCCTTTCCAAAATTTTAGAATTAATTTTTTCCCAGTTATTATACTATAATCAATAAAGTTTCTTTGAGTTGATGTAAATGTTTGATTTAGTTCTAATGTTCCAAGTATTATTAATTTTGGATCCGGGTCCAATTGAATGCTAGTCACTTTAGATATTATTGTGAAAATATTTACCCAGAAATTTTTAATTTTTATGCAATTTGCAAACATATGAGATAAGTTAGCTTCTAAATGTTGACATTTATCACATATTGGTGAGATATGTGGGAAGATGTTATTTAATTTTGTTTTAGAGTAATGTAACCTATGTATTACTTTGAATTGTATTAGAGAATGTCTGGCATTTAATGAACATTGATGTATGTGTTGTAAACTTTCTTCCCAAGTATCTTTCGTTATTATTTGATTTAGTTCTTTTTCCCAAGTTTGTCTGTGTAAGTCCATCAATGGAATATCACTGTCTAATAAAATATTATATATATAAGATATTAGTTTTTCTGTATTAGGATGTTTATTCGAACAGTCGTCAAAAATTTCTGAATTTCTAATTCTAAAATTTCGAGTATTTGCTTTTACGTAATCTCTAAGTTGAAGATATCTGAAAAAATCATTTACTTGAAGTCCATAAGTCTGTTGCAACTCCTGAAATGAAAGAAAAGTGCCTTCCTTATAAAGTTGTCCCATCTTTTTAATTCCATAGTTTTTCCATTGTGTGAAACCTTTGTCCAACCATGAGGGCTTAAACAAAGGGTTATTCGCAATTGGAAGAAAAAGTGATAAATTATCTAGTTTTAATGTCTTTTTTAATAGTTTCCAAATTCGCATAGTACTATATATTATAGGATTTTCCCTATAAATTTTTTAATTTAATTTAGAAGTAGCAAATAGTATCGAGCCGATTTCAAAAGGTGAGCAATCTTCCTTTTCCATTTTTAACCAATCTGGTTGTTGATCTATTTCTTCCAACCAAAAATTCATATTTTTAATGTTAACTGCCCAAAAATAAAACAAAAAGTTTGGTAAAACCAAACCTCCATTTATTTCTGATTTGCACAGATGTTTTTTGCTTATCCTATGATTCTTATAATCCCAGATAAAGTCACTGACAATGGAATCTAACTTTAAAAAAAAGTTTTTTGACAAGTATATCGGAATTGTTTGAAAAAGGTATAATATTTGCGGTAAGAAAATCATTTTTATGGCATTAATTTTGCCAACCATTGAGATAGGAAGTGTTTTCCAATACTGAATATTCTTATGTAGTTTATTCAGTAATGGGGGGAAATTTACTTTAAATAATGATGTATATATCTTAGTTACGTAAATGCCTAGGTATTTGAATTTTTCGTTTACTATTTTAAATGGAAATTGTTGTATTATATGTTTATTATGTACCCTTATTGGCATGATTTCACTTTTATTCCAATTTATTCTGTATCCTGAGAGTGAACCAAATTGGGTTATTAGCTTTAATAAATTTGGAATACTAATTTCTGGTTTTGTAATGTAAATTAATACATCATCTGCGTATAAAGAAATTTTATTCACTGTATCCTTTGTGTTATACCCATATATTTCCGGATGGGTCCTAACTCTTTCTGCGAGTGGCTCTATAACAAGCGCAAATAATAATGGAGACAACGGGCATCCTTGTCTACAACCTCTAGACAGGTTAAATTTAGATGATAACCTTTGGTTTGTTAATATTCTAGCCGTAGGGTTGGTATATAACAGTTTTATCCATGCACAACATTTCTCGCCCAGCTGCAATTTTTCCATCACCGAAAATAAATAGGGCCATTCCACCTGATCAAAAGCTTTTTCAGCATCGAGTGAGATTATTGCTAGATCTTCATTAATATTTCTCTTTGAATATATTATATTAAATAATCTTCTTAAATTGTAATATGACTACCGCTTCTGAATAAAACCTGTTTGGTCAGGGTGTATTAGTTTATTCATCACTGTACTTAATCTGTGCGCTAATATTTTTGTTAGTATTTTCTGATCTGTATTTAAAAGTGCAATTGCTCTATATGATCCTGGATCTTCCAGATCCTTATCAGCTTTAGGAATAAGTGTTATTATAGATTCATTTAAGGTATCTGGAAGTTTCTGTTGAGTATAAATATGTTCATACAGCATTTGTAAACGTGGAGAAAGCAAATCATAATTTTTTTTATAGAATTCAGAGCCTAAACCATCTGGTCCTACTGCTTTACCATTTTTTAAAGATCCAATAGACTCTTCAATATCGTAATCTCCGCTTCTAATAATTCTCTATCTTTTGAATCTAAACCTTTTAAATTACATTTTTGTAAAAAATCTGCTATTCCTTCTGGTTGTACTACAGTTTTAGTTGAGTAAAGATTATGATAGTATTGGAGAAATCTCTCATTTATATCCTTGGGCAATTTTAATAATTCTCCTGTATCTGCTCTAATTTTATGAATTATTTTTTCCCCCTCCATTTTTCGTAGCTGACGTGCTAATAGTTTTTGTGGTTTGTCTCCAAACTCAAAATGTAATTGTTTAGTATGTTGATAAAGTTTTATTACTTGTTCTGAATACATTTTGTTTAGTTTATATTTCAGTACAGCAATTTTGTTATGTTTTAACATAGATGGCATTCTCGCATTTTCTATATCTAGTTGCTTTATTTCCCTTTCCAGTGTTTGTTGTTTAATCCGGTTCTCTTTGTTATAAAATACTTGGGCAGAAATTAATGCGCCTCGGACAAACGCTTTAAATGTTTCCCAAATAAGAGAGACAGATGTGTCAGGGTTGTCATTTGCCTCGAAAAATGTTTGCATCTGTTTAATAAGATATTCCTGACATGATCTTTCATTCAATATTTGTTTCTCGGACATTCCATTTAATTTAATCATAAATGTTACAGGTGCGTGGTCTGAGATTATATTATTATGGTATTTTGAGTTATAAGTAAATGGGATAAACGTGGAGTCAACTAAAATATAATCTATTCTTGAGTATGTTTTATGTACCGGTGAGTAAAATGAGTATTCCAGTCCAGTTGGGTTTTCAATTCTCCAGACATCCTTAATATTAGTGGTATTAATAAATGAATTTAAAAATACACTTGATTGAGATTTTACTTTTTTTTGCCTTGATGATCTATCTAAATAAGAGTCTAATGTACAATTGAAATCTCCTCCAATTATTAATTTATATTGTGTAAATTCTGGAATTATATTAAATGTTTTATTAAAAAACATAGGATTATCAAAATTAGGTCAACATTAAGAAGAATCACTTTCATCCCATTTAACTCTCCAACTAATATAATATATCTACCATCTATATCCGCTATTGTTGATGAATGTGTAAAAGATATCCCTTTACGAATTAATATTGCAACTCCTCTGGACTTGTGTGAAAAAGAGGCATGATACGATTCAGCAATCCACTTAGCTTTAAGTCTATATTGTGATTCCTTTTTAAGGTGTGTTTCTTGGAGGAATATTATATCTGTCTTGAGTGAATTTAAATGTGTTAAAACTTTACCTCTCTTAATTGGTTCATTAATTCCCTTAACATTCCAACTACAAAACGTTATTCCTTCACCCCCTCTTGTCATATTACCATCTTGCATATTGTTTCTAGGTTGGTCTATAGCCGAGCAGAAGGTACAACACATAAAACCTGACCTTGTCCCCGAACCTCAGATAGATGAATTTTAAATAACATACTTCGCTCCTCCGAACACATCTCCTTGAATTAACCTTGTAGTTCCATTCAAACTTAAAATTATAACAATAATTAAAGTGAAAAAAGTGATATAGTTGATTAGTATAGGGTGAAAGAAAAAAAACTACAACTACAATTAGTGTAGTTAGTGTTAGCCACACTAGCATGGCTAGAATTCTAAAGACTTCCGTAGCCTTTGTAAAATAAAAAAATCCTAGCTCCGGCCTAAAAAAAAAAAGATGATATTTCTAACAATCAAATAACTTCTTTGGGAGTTGCAATTTTTTTTTTTTTTTTCAAAAACCCAAAAAAGGTAAACAACAGTAAAAGTTAACAATGTTATTATTCTCTAAATACCATATTAATATCTTCTTTAAGTATGTATTTTTAATTTTTAATTGAAAAATAAAGAGGAAAACCATCAACCCTTATTAATACATGGGCTAAATTACCTCTTACTTATATTCCTATGGAATATATGTATGTAATCTATTTCTACGTTAACCAGAAACTGTTAGTTATTAATCATTGTTATTAATCTTACACGGTAAAATATTTATGAATAATATAGATTTAGTAATTTTAATAGTAATATTGATATTTAATAAGTATTAGTAGTTACATATATGGTTAAATATGAAAATACTAAATAATAATAGTGATTAGTAACAATTGATCGTAACTGTGATATTATTGTTCTTAGAATTTATACTAAACGCGAAGAATGAATAAAATAAATTAGAGATATTAGGAGAAATTTAAAAAAAAAAACGGTGGCGCTATGGAGGCTTGAGCCCAGCGTCAACTAGCTCCGTGCTGAAAAATCCGAAAACGGGAGAAAAATCGGGACCTACCCGAGGCGATTGCGAATTGAACTGCTGCCTGCTGCGAGTGACGTCATCAGGCGTGCCATTTTACCGGTATGTCGATACAACATACCCCCCCCAGGGTGGCAAAAAAAGCCGGTAAAGCGAGACAACCGACGGAAGAGGTAGGCCCAACCGAGGCCGAGGCCTCAGGTACAACGATGCTCCAGGAAGACCTATCGAAGAAACCAAAGCAAAAAAAATCTGAAATGGAAGAACTTAAAAACTTTATCTCCAATGAGATAAAAAATATTCAAACACAGCTGAAAACCTTTGAAGGAAAGCTGAATTTTAAAGAGGAACTTAAAGAGGAACTTAACTCTTTTAAGGTAGATTTTAAAGCAGAAATGCTCTCTAGCGTTCAGGATATATTGGAAGTCTGGAGGAGGTCGAGGGACGACGAGGTCAATGATCAGATGGAAGAGGTGGAAGGCAGGATCGCTTTGGTGGAATCGAGCCTTAAGGGAGAGATTGACCCTATCCATCAGACACTGAAGCAACATATTATAGCGATAACTGAACTTGAGAAATGTGTGGCGACAAGTGCGGAAACTGTAAATCGACTCCTTACCGAAAATCAACGCCTCTCCGAAATGGTGACTAAATTAAGTGGAAAGTGTATCGACCTGGAGGGGCGTCAAAGACGCCAGAACTTAAGAATTGTAGGTGTGAAAGAAGGAAGTGAGGGAGATATGGGCACTCGGGATTTTGTGGCAGATGTACTACAAAAAGCCTTAAAGTTGGATCAAAAACCTGTACTTGGTCGAGCACATAGATCGAGATGATGCCTACCCAAGACAAATTATAGTAAAGGTGCAACTTGATCATGAATTTGACGATATCATGAAGAAAATTGCCCGTACCAGAGACCTCTCTTTTGAAGGAGTGAGGATCAGTATCTACAGAGACTACCCGGTGGAGGTCTTCAAGAAAAGAGCGCTTACTGAGACAAAAAGAATACTGAAGAATATAGCGAATTTGAGATACGGCTTGCTTTATCCCGCAACATTAAGAGTCACCTACATGAGCAAGGAGCAATTTTTTACAGACCATGAAAAAGCACTGGAATTCGCCAAAGGCATCGGGAATGTGACCGCAGACTGAACAATATACATCACTCCTCAGGAGTCAAGGAATAACGGGACCTCGCCAGGTCTAAAAGGATCTTTAAAGTACTTTTAAGAGCTTTAAGGACGTTTGAAAATTGAAATGGACATTGGAGAAAACCTGGGTTTTTTTGATTCTCGGGTTTAAAAAAAAAAATTCTCCTAATATCTCTAATTTTTTTAATTCATTCTTCGCGTTTAGTATAAATTCCAAGTAAAGATAGTCTGAGGGTCTCCAATGAGATAGATAGTAGCTCAGGACCACTCTCCAGTTGGTGGTAGGATGGTTCAGTTGCCTGGTAACAGCTGGGAAGAAAATGTCCCTGAATCTGGAGGTGTGTGTTTTCACACTTCTGTACCTCTTGCCAGATTGGAGGAGAGACTGGGGTGAGACTCGACCTTGATTATGCTGGTGTCCTTGCTGAGGTAGTGTGAAGTGTACATGGAGTCAGTGGAAGGGAGGTTGGTTTGTGTGATGTTCTGAGCTGTGTCTACATCTCGCTACAATTTCTTGTGCTCTTGGATGGAGCTGTTCCCAAACCATGCTGTGATGCACCCTTGATACAGTTTGAATGAATACAAAAGGAGGGTTGCATGAGGGAATACAAGCATTGATAAAATGTGTTCTGCGGTGCATCTGTTGAAGTGGTGAGAGTTGTTGGGGACATGCCGAACTTCCTAAGGCTTCTAAGGAAGCAGAGACGATGGGGGGCTTTCTTGGCCATTGCTTTGACATAGCTGGTCCAGGACAAGTTGCTGAGTACAAAGTCACCTCAGTGTTTTCCGTCAAAAAGTGTACAGATATATATCAAGGGTAAAGGAAGTAAGCAATTATAGGCCTTACCATTATCATGAGTAAGGAGCTTCCTGGCTTCCAAATCAAACTCCTCTTTACTTATCTTTTGCTTGAAACAAAGTTTCCCGTTTGCCCAGTATCTGAAAAATGTTTCAAAAACTGGAGATGAGAATTGTGTACCAGGCAGCTTCAATAAATGACTTTTATACAGTGGCTTTATGGTACAAGAATGTCACAATGCACAGTGTTACACATTGCATGGGTGGCACAGTGGCGCAACGGTAGAGTTGCTGCCTCACAGCACCAGAGACCCGGGTTCCATCCTAACTACGGATGCTGTCTGTTCGGAGTTTGTACCTTCCCCATGTGACTGCGTGGGTTCCAGTTTCCACCCACACTCCAAAGACATGCAGATTTGTAAGTTAATTGGTTTCAGTAAAAATTGCTCCTGGTGTGTGGAGGATAGTGATAGTGTACTGGTCGGCATGGACTTGGTGGGTCGAAATGGTAAGCTCGGATTTTATTCGTTGGAGCGCAGGAGGCTGAGGGGTGATTTATAGAGGTGTATAAAAATGAGGGGAATAGGGTGAATACACAGTGCTTATTTCCCAGCATAGAGGAATTAAGAACCAGAGTAATAACTCAGCCTTAGCAACTGATCCAAGGTTATCGATATTGAGGGTAGCTATTGGATGGAGGGAAAATGCCAGATGTTTTTATGGGGAAGGTGACTTGCGTGTGCCTCATTCTTCTAAACTCCAGCGAGTACAGGCCCAGTGCTGTCATACGGTCATATGTTAACCTACTCATTCCTGGGATCATTCTTGTAAACCTCCTCTGGACCCTCTCCAGAGCCAGCACATCCTTCCTCGGATATGGTGCCCAAATTTGCTAAAAATATCCCAAATGCAGCCTGACCAGCGCCTTATAGAGACTCAGCATTACATCCCTCTTGTTGTATACAAGCCCTCTCAAAATGAATGCTAACATTGCATTTGCTTTCTTTAATACCGATTCGACTCGCAGATTAACTTTTGGGAATCCTGCACCAACACTCCCAAGTCCATTTGCACCTCCGATTTCTGGATTCTCTCCCCATTTAGAAAATAATCTACGCCTTTATTCCTACTACCAAAATGCATGACTCCACACTTTGCTATGCTGTATTCCATCTGCCATTTCTCTGCTCACTCTCCCAACCTATCCAAGTCCTTCTGCAGAGTCCCTGCTTTCTTTACCTGCCCCTCCACCTAATTTCGTACCACGTGCAAACTTGGCCACAAAGCCTTCAATCCCCTCACCCAAATCATTATGAAATTCGTGTGGCAGGAGCAGAATTAGGCCATTCAGCCCATCATCTACTCTGCCATTCAATTATGGTTGATCTATCTCTCCCTCTCAATCCCATCCTCCTGCCTTTCTCCATAACCCCTGACTAATCAAGAATCTATCTATCTCTGTCTTAAAAATATCTATTGATGGCCTCCACAGCCATCTGTGGCAATGAATTCAAGGGAAAATGTATAGATGAGAACTAAGTAAAATTCCAGAAGGGAAAATAAGGAATCCTTGAATATATTTAACTCCAGTAATTGTGTTAACACACTCAATACACCTGTACTTTTTTCCAACTTTTGTTTCAGTTCACTGAACTCAGTAGCAGCACAACGGAGGTCTCTCTGCACCTGTTTAAAAAAAACATGCAAGATAATCACCGAAAACTCTGCACCTTAATTCTAATGTACATACTTCATATCTCGATTTTAGCTCAAAATAAAAATCATGATTAGTACGATGCAAGCTATGTCAAGAAGAGACAAAATGATGTTTTTTAATAAATATTTTGGTCAAGGAGCCTAGATAGAACCTGGCATAATCAGTAAATGTAAAATCATTCATAGAGAGTTTTAACATCACGTTTCCCATGCTTTTACATTTATTTATAAGGTAACTACATTGTGAAACTTCTATTTAAAACTTTGAGAAAAAATAAATAGCACCAAAATGTTAGCAGCTGTTTCGCACTTGGTTTCTTTACGTGTATCATGTTGGCAACAACATAATTAACGGTTTTATAAAACAGCATGGAATGGACCACAAGAACTCTTGAATATTTTAAATTAATAAACATTATTTAAATAAAGTCAGTCATACTGTGCGGAAACAGGCACTTCGGCCCAACATGTCGCATCTACACCAGTGCCACCTGCCTGCGATTGGCCCATATCCCTGTAAACCTGTCCTATCCATGTACCTGCCAAATGTCAACCATTGCAATAGCAGACTTGGTTTCAACTGCCTCAACTACCTCCCCCTGGCAGCTCGTTCCATAAACCCACCACCCTTTATACAGTCAGAGCCATACAGACCAACATGTCCCATCTACACCAGTTCCACTTGCCTGCATTTGGCCCATATTACTCTAAACCTCCTATCCATGAACCTGTCTAATTGCTTCTTAAACGTTACGATTGTCCCTGCCTCAACTACCTCCTCTGGCAGCTCATTCCATACACCCACCATCCTTTGCGTGAAAAAGTTCCCCTCAGATTCCTATAAAAGCTTTGCCCCTTCAACTTAAATCTATGCCCCCTGGTTCTCAATTCTCCCATTCTGAGCAAGACACTGTGTGTCCACCTGATCTATTCCACTCATGATTTTATACACCTCTGTAAGATGACCCCCTCATCCTCCTGTGCTACAGGGAATAGAGTTCCAGCTTGCTCAACCTCTTCCTATATCTCAGACACCTCTAGTCCTGGCAACATCCTTGTAAATCATCTCTGCACCCTTTCCAACATAACAACATATTTCCTTTAACATGATGCCCAGAACTGAACACAATACTCTAAAGGTAGACAAAAATGCTGGAAAACTCAGCAGGTGAGGCAGCATATATGGAGCGAAGGAATAGGTGACGTTTCAGGTCGAGACCCTTCTTCAGACCCGAAACGTCACCTATTCCTTCGCTCCATAGATGCTGCCTCAACTGCTGAGTTTTCCAGCATTTTTGTCTACCTTCGATTTTTCCAGCATCTGCAGTTCTTTCTTAAACAATACTCTAAAGGCTTTTACCAGCTCCTTATGTATCTGCAGCTCCTTATATAACTGCAACATGACCTCCCAACTTCTATACTCAATACTCTGACTAATGCAGGCCACTTCCTGCTGTCAAACATTAATACTTAGCAATATTACAGCTCTGTACATGCATGCATGTACAGTTGGGATGTAATGTTAAAATTGTACAAGGTATTGGTGAGGCCAATTCTGGAGTATGGTGTACAATTTTGGTTGCCAAATTATAGGAAAGATGTCAACAAAATAGAGAGTAAAGAGGAGATTTACTAGAATGTTGCCGGGGTTTCAGCACCTAAGTTACAGAGAAAGATTGAACAAGTTAGGTCTTTATTCTTTGGAGCGCAGAAGTTTAAGGGGGGACTTGATAGAGGTCTTTAAAATGATGAGAGGGATAGACAGAGTTCACGTGGATAAGCTTTTTCCATTGAGGGTAGGGAAGATTCAAACAAGAGGACATGATTTGAGAATTAAGGGACAGAAGTTTAGAGGTAACATGAGGGGGAACTTCTTTACTCAGAGAGTGGTAGCTGTGTGGAATGAGCTTCCAGTGGAAGTGGTGGAGGCAGTTTCGATTTTATCATTTAAAAATAAATTGGATAGGTATATGGACGGGAAAGGAATGGAGGGTTATGGTCTCAGTGCAGGTAGATGGGACTAGGTGAGAGTAAGTGTTCGGCACGTTGTAGAAGGGCCGAGATGGCCTGTTTCCGTGCTGTAATTGTTATATGGTTATGCATGCGCTGTCTTCCTCAATGCCCAAGCTCAGTATGACTTGCAGCTCGCCAGTACAATTATGTCAGGAGCCCAGTGAACAAGCAACAAAAAAACCACATCCGGTTGCAATCCCTTGTCTTAATCAATGAGGCCTTGTCACAATCTGTCATTCCGTTCAGCTGGATCGTATTTTTCCAGTTACGTCATTTTCAATTTGTGGCTTAAGGACATCAATCTCCATTGATATTTCACCCACCTGTTTTACCAAATCCTCTCCATTTATGAAACTTGGGATGAACTCCTCATACTTCTTGTTTAATTTGTTGCACACTTCACCCTGGGAAAGAATGTACAATTCAGTTGAAAGTTTCAATTATAACTTAATCCTCTAAAAGCTCAACACAACCAAAAACATGCAAAGAGGCTCCAAACTGAAAAATACAAGCTTCATCTTGTCATCTTTGAAAAATGATAAATCCAGTTAGTTAGTGCAATATTCTATTATTCAAGAGAATAATGAAATGCAACTTTGTGAAAGTGCAGTTTATGAAATATGAATGTAAGCCAATATTTAAAGTTTTTATGCCCCATAGCCAATATTATTGCAGGAAATTTAAACAAACATGAAATCTTACAGATTCCATTTAAACTATTGGACAAAATACAGATTTAATCTTCCTATTTTGTGCAATATTCAGCAAAGCACCTAATGCTGGATGTCTGTCATTGCTTATGATAATAATGGGTATAATTTGATTAAGGAATTTTAAAGTATAATTGATTTGAATCCATTACATAAATAACTAGTATTAATTTGCAGAACAAATCCAATGATACTGGTAAAATAGATATAAAAAGCTACAATTACAACTTCCACTATAACAAACTATGAAGGATGCTGAGGATACAAAGACCTTCTGTTAGAGGGAATGTTGTACTTTACCCATATTATATATCTGACTTTACACAGATAGGCACAGACACAAATTAAAACAACTCATAGATAAGTGGCAAGTCTATCGAACAAGTCGGTTTAATAAAGGCCACAGCAAAATACATCGGGAAGCAGTGTGAGCAAACTCAAACTACTTCAAAATCCTACAATAACTGTAGGATTCTTATACCCTCATGACACAATGGTCACTTGTGGAGTTGAAATAAACAAGCATTAATCAATGTCTCCCCAAAGTTAACTTAAATCTTGCCTTTCTTGTTGTTTGGAAATCTCCCACCCACATATCTCACATGTGGATACCATAAATGGCCAGATTCCCCCAACAAATGGAATCCCCTTGTAAAAGTGGCAATTTGTTAACCTTTGCGAGACCTGGCTGCCAAACATGACCAAGAGCAGCTGTAATTCAAGATTGCAACAGATAAGAACCCAGACACAACTGTGAAGGACTATCCTCCCCCCAACTGATAAGAAAGTCTGCTTTTCAGCAAAATGATTCAGCTTTGCTATTCTGACTACATTCTTGGCTATTGTCCACCTCGCCATACTTGTGCGTCAATAAACTCAATTTGAACTTGATTTGAATCCAACAATGATCCCCACTCTCCCCCTCCCCTCCTCCACTCCTTCCCCATTCCTTCTCTCCTTCTCTCCTCTCTTCCTCTTCTTCCCCTCCTTCCCCATTCCTTCCTTCTCTCCTCTACCCCTCTCCTCTTCCTCTTCTCCCCCTCCTTCCCCATTCCCTTTCTCATCTCCTCTACCCCTCTCCTCTTCCTCTTCCTCCTTCTCCATTCCCTCTCTCCTTCTCTCCTCTACCCCTCTCCTCTTCCTCTTCTCCCCCTCCTTCTCCATTCCCTCCCTCCTTCTCTCCTCTACCCCTCTCCTCTTCCTCTTCTCCCCCTCCTTCTCCATTCCTTCTCTCCTTCTCTCCTCTACCCCTCCCCTCTCTTCCTCTTCTCCCCCTCCTTCCCCATTCCCTCTCTCCTTCTCTCCTCTACCCCTCTCCCCTTCCTCTTCTCCCCCTCCTTCCCCATTCCTTCTCTCCTTCTCTCCTCTACCCCTCTCCTCTTCCTCTTCTCCCCCTCCTTCCCCATTCCCTCTCTCCTTCTCTACCCCTCTCCCCTTCCTCTTCTCCCCCTCCTTCCCCATTCCTTCTCCCCTTCTCTCCTCTACCCCTCTCCTCTTCCTCTTCTCCCCCTCCTTCTCCATTCCCTCTCTCCTTCTCTCCTCTACCCCTCTCCCCTTCCTCTTCTCCCCCTCCTTCCCCATTCCTTCTCTCCTTCTCTCCTCTACCCCTCTCCTCTTCCTCTTCTCCCCCTCCTTCCCCATTCCCTCTCTCCTTCTCTACCCCTCTCCTCTTCCTCTTCTCCCCCTCCTTCCCCATTCCCTCTCTCCTTCTCTCCTCTACCCCTCTCCTCTTCCTCTTCCTCCTCCTACTCCAAAGATCAGAGCGGATCTCTATAATCTTTGTCCTACTCCTCTTCTCTCCTCCCCTCTCCGCCTTTCTTGTTTCCACCTCGAGTTCCTCCACACGACGAGCCAGGCGGCCGATCTTGGAGCCGATGTCGTCCTTCTCCAGCCTCCCCGACGACGCCAGCGCCTCAGCCACGAAGGACATCTTCCCGCTTCCACTGTGTAGATGGCCGCTGTGGCGCAAGGCGGGCCGGGAAATGTAGTCCATTCCGCCAACAACTCCCATGAGCCCCCGGGCGCCCCGGGAAATATAGGCATGGTGGTGGGGTTGTACTACAACTCCCATGAGACCCCGGGCACCCCAGCACGATGGGAAATGTAGTCCTTCCCACCACAGTGCATACAACTCCCATGAGCCCCCGGGGAGTGGTTCCCGTATTGATCGCTTGTACGTTTCCAAGGCCTACGTCTCTTGTGTATCAGCGGCCTCCATGCGGCTGGTGCCATGCTCGGACCGCTGCCTGGTGCGAGTGGACTTTATCCCAGCGCGCACACAGGCAGGGTCCACGTATTGGCATTTTAACAACCAGCTGCTGGAGGATCACCGATTGCGGGATTCGTTCAGGAAGTTCTGGGTGAAGTGGAGAGACACATGGGGCGTTTCCTTGCCCTAAGGCATGTTGGGATGCGGGGAAGGCCTACGTCCGTCTGTTTTGTCAGGACTATGCGAGGGGGTCGACCAAGGGGCGGGACTCCGTGATCAGACGGATTGAGAGAGAGTTGCTCGACTTGGAGTCTCGCCTGGATCGGACTGGTGGGGACTGGCGTGAGTGGCGGGAGTACCAGGAGAAGAAGGGTGCGCTGAGGGACTTGCAGCTTAGGAGGTCCCGGGGCGCTATGTGAGGTCGCGAGTCCAGATGTTGCACGATCTGGACCACCCCTCCCCTTTTTCTTCTCTCTGGAGAAGTGAGGCGGAGCCCGCAGGCAGCTCGTTGAGTTGCTTGTGGATGATGGCTCCTCTGTCACAGATCCAGAGTATTGGTGCCTCGGTTCGGTCTTTCTACAGGACTCTGTTCTCCGCGGGTACATCTAGCGGGGATGCGCAGGGGGTCCTGTGGGAGGGCTTACCCGTAGTGTGCAAAGAGGTGGCTGAGCCCCTCGATGATCCCTTAACTCTGGAGGAGTTGACTGCTACCCTGCATCAGCTCAGGGGGGCGGCTAGTCTCCAGGACTGGGTGGGCTGACGGTGGAGTTTCGTAGAGCCTTCTGGGATGTCCTGGGGGGTGACTATATGAAAGTCCTTGGGGAGAGCCTGGCGACCGGGGAGATGCCCTTCTCGTGGCGCAGGGCAGTCATTGTCCTGCTGCCCAAGCAGGGCGATCTCTGCCTTTTGAAGAACTGGCGCCCGGTCTCTTTCCTCAGCACAGAATAAAAAGTCTTTGCACGGGCAATGGCGAATCGCCTGGGTCCCGTGCTGTCCCAAGTGATCAACTCAGACCAGTCCTACACAGTCCTGGGCCGGTCCATCCAGGACAATATCCATCTGGTCCGGGACCTAATCCATCTGTCCCAGGGGGTTCGACAGTCCGTCACCTTTGTCTCCCTTGACCAGGAGAAGGCGTTTGACAGGGTGGATCACGACTACCTACTTGGGACTCTGCAGGCGCTCAAATTTGGGCCACACTTCATGGCCCTAGTCCGGCTTTTGTACGCTGCTGCGGGATGCCTTGTTATGGTCAACGATTCTTTGTTGGCCCCCATTCACTTTAGGAGGGGGATATATCGGGGATGTCCCATGTCCGGCCAGCTGTATTCCATCTGTGTGGAGCCATTCCTGTGCCTTCTCCGGAGGCGGTTGATAGGCCTGGCTTTACCGGGGCCGAGGGTGGAGGTGGTTCTCTCAGCCTATGCCGATCATGTCCTTTTGATGTTCACCGACCCTGTTGACCTGCGGAGGATGCGTGAGTGCCAGCAGGATTTCTCGGCTGCATCCTCCGCCCGGATCAACTGGGGGAAGTGTTCTGGTCTCTTGGTGGGTCAGTGGGAGGTGGACTCCCTGCCGGAGGTGATGACAGCTTATGCGTGGAGCACCACGCACCTCCTCTACCCTGGGGGTCTACCTGAGTCCCACTGAGGGGATTGGCCAGCGAACTGGCAGGAGCTAGAGGTGAAAGTCATCGCCCGGCTAGGGCGTTGGTCAGGCATCCTTGGCGAGCTCTCTTACCGGGGGAGAGCATTGGTCATAAACCAGCTGGGGGCCTCTATGTTGTGGTACCGGCTGGCCACTCTGGTCCTGCCCTCTTTATTTGTCACCATGATCCAAAGGAGGTTGGAACTTCTTCTGGGGATGAAAGGAATCATTGGGACTCTGCTGGGGTTCTGAGTCTCCCGTTGGAGGAGGGTGGTCAGGCGCTGGTTTGCGTCCGTACCCAGGTGGCGGCTCTCCGTCTCAGGACCCTGCGGAGGTATGTGTATTCCGAGTGTCCTCCTAATGGCACGCGCTGGCAACGTACTTTTCCCACCAGGGTCGCTGCCTCCAGGAGGGCACACAGCTCCCGGTAGCGGGCATCAGTCGACACACTGGGCGGGAATTGCCTGGCTTTTATCGAGATATATTTAAAGCGTGGAATCCGGTCACCTTCAGCCAGGGCGCGGCTCCACAGGGGGAGGGGGGTGTTGTGGCTGCGAGGGTGGCCAGTCCTCACCCTGTCACAGTGGGTATCGAGGAGAGGCATGTGCGTGGAGCGGTTCTGGCCCAGTTTACCCCCGCTCCGTCGGAATTGCTCAAAGGACCTACGGCCCGGGTCCCTTCCCGAGAGCTGGCCCCACGCAACTTGAGCCGCCTTTCCGAGATGCCCATGATGCGGAGAGGAGCGTACTGTACAGGCTGATCCTCTACACTCTACACTTCCTCGCCCTTGTCTTCCATCCGGACATGCCCTGGCGGTCCGTGTCACCACCTGATGGCAGGTGTGGTCCTCAGTGGAGGTCTCTCTATAAGGGAGTCCTACCCCTTTACATCGGGGACCTGGGGTGGAGAGTGTTGCACATGGCTGTGGCCTGTAACAGGTACTTGAGCCGGTTCACGGACTCGCCAGCGCCTGTCACTTCTGTGGCGAGGAAGAGACCGTGTTCCATTTGGACATGCAGTGTGAGAGGTTGCAGCCCCTGTTCGACTATCTGAAGGGCCAGGAGAGGGAACACGCGGTGTCCACGGGGACTTTGGAGGCCTTCCGTCAATGCTGGTTGCCGCGGGAGGTCGAGTGTTTTGTTGATAAAGTTGGCGTTATATTAATTTGATGATCGATTGTTTGTAAACTGTCAACATAGTCTTTGATTGTGTTAATACTCTGCATGTTTATTTTTATGTTTTTGAATAAAAGTATTTGTGTAATTTTTTTAATGAGTCACCAGCGTGATGGGAAATGTAATCTGTCCCCCACCACAATGTCTACAACTCCCCTGAGCCACCGGGCTCTGCCAGGTCCAATGACCAGGGACCGGCACAGTGGCTCCCCCTGTAGGCCGGCAGTCTGACCGTGGGTCCAACGAGCAGGGACTGGCTCAGTGGCTCCCCCTGTAGGCCGGCAGTCTGACCGTGGGTCCAACGACCAGGGACCGGCTCAGTGGCCCCCCCTGTAGGCCGGCAGTCTGACCGTGGGTCCAACAACAAGGGGCCGGCTCAGTGGCTTCCCCTGAAGCCATGATCCGCTGGTCCGGGTCAAGGACTACGTTCTCCTGAGAACTTTTCCCTGTAGCTCAGAACCTCAAGTCCTGGCAACATCCTTCTAAATCCTTTCTGCACTCAAAGGTCGAAAACTTCCACAGAATTGAGAAGGGGACCAAAGCAGCCTCGTTAAAATCATTCCAATAATCCCGTTTCTCAAGCTGTTAACATTTAGGTGAATTATCAATTCATATTGTGGAACATGGGAATGCTGGAATTTAGACCATAATTAAGTTCAATTTAATGTGCAGAAATTCTAGTGAACAGATGAATATATAACAAACCATATAACAATTACAGCACGGTAACTGGCCATCTCGTCCCTTCTAGTCCGTGCCGAACACTTACTCTCACCTAGTCCCATCTACCTGCACTCAGACCATAACCCTCCATTCCTTTCCCGTCCATATACCTATCCAATTTATTTTTAAATGATAAAATCGAACCTGCCTCCACCACTTCCACTGGAAGCTCATTCCACACAGCTACCACTCTCTGAGTAAAGAGGTTCCCCCTCATGTTACCCCTCAACTTTTGTCCCTTAATTCTCAAATCATGTCCTCTTGTTTGAATCTTCCCTACTCTCAATGGAAAAAGCTTATCCACGTCAACTCTGTCTATCCCTCATTATTTTAAAGACCTCTATCAAGTCTCCCCTTAACCTTCTGCGCTCCAAAGAATAAAGAGCTATCTTGTTCCACCATTACTCTGGTATCTCCCATTCAGCCACTGTTGAATCAATCTTGCTACTCCACCATTAATACCCAACAATTGAACCTTCTCAACCAACCTTCCATGTGGAACCTTGTCAAAGGCCTTACTGAAGTCCATATAGACATCCACCACTTTACCCTCATCAATTTCCCTAGTAACCTCTTCATAAAATTCAAGAGGATTAGTCAAACATGACCTTCCAGGCACAAATCCATGTTGACTGTTCCTAATCAGGCCCTGTTTATCCAGATGATTATATATATTATCTCTAAGTATCCTTTCCATTAATTTGCCCACCACTAACTAACAGTTCTATAATTGCTAGGTTTACTCTTAGAACCCTTTTTAAGCAATGGAACAACATGCGCAGTACGCCAATCCTCCGGCACCATTCCCGTTTCTAATGACATTTGAAATATTTCTGTCATAGCCCCTGCTATTTCTACACTAACTTCCCTCAATGACCTAGGGAATTTCCTGTCAGGACCTGGAGACTTATCCACTTTTATATTTTTCAAAAGTGTCAGTACATCCTCTTCTTTGATCCTCATAGTTTCCATAGCTACTCTACTAGTTTCCCTTACCTCACATAATTCAATATCCTTCTCCTTGGTGAATACTGAAGAAAATAAATTGTTCAATATCTCCCCCATCTCTTTTGGCTCTGCAGATAGCTGTAAACTCTGACTCTCTGGACATCACACGCTGCCGCAGTGGTGAGTAAGGCAAGGCAGTGCCTTTACCACCTCAGGCAATTGAGGAAATTCAGAGTGTCTCTGAGGATCCTCCAGTGCTTCTACTCAGTGGCTGTGGAAAGCAACTTGTCCGGAAACATCACAATTTGGTTTGGGAACGACTAGGCCCAGGACAAAAAGGCTCTGCAGAGAGTTGTGCGTTCGAACTTCACTCGCCCCCCTGCAGGAACTATACATCAGAAGGTGCAAATCCAGGGCCAACAAGATCATGGGGGACCCCTTCCACCCCAGCAACAGACTGTTCCAGCTGCTACGGTCAGGCAAACGCCTCCGTTGCCATGCTGCGAAAACGGAGAGGATGAAAAGGAATTTCTTCCCAGAGGCCATTAGGAGTGTAAACTCCTATCTCACCAGGGACTAACTTACTGTACCAATTTACAGTTGTGTGGTGTATTTTTTAAATTGCTGTTTTTTTCTCTTTTTTCCTCCCACAAATATGTAATATGTGAATATGTGATTCTGTTCCATTCTGTTTTGTAGTTTTTTGCACAATCCGCAAGCATTGTCACTTTTCATTTCACTGCACATCTCGTATGCGTATGTGACGAATAAACTTGACTTGACTTGACTAGTCGTGCGGGTGGGGGATTGGGAGGGGGTGGGGGCTCACAAGTGAAATAGCTTAGGGCCTCTCTTCATCTACATCCGGCCCTGCCAGTCACGTCGACCAGCAAGAGATTGTGTCCTGAGAAAGACGTCGGCAACAATGCAAATACAACAAGAAGAAACTAATAGCAATATTAAGCTGGGTGATTACATTATACAATGAAATAAACAAACTACATTGAGCAAACTGCACAGATACATCAAAGTCCAAAGTGGTCAGGTGCTGAAAGTTCTGTGGTTCAAACCAAGCAGGGTAGGACAGGAAACCAAAGTTCTAATAGTCCAATATAGGCTGTGGGCCGAGGAGCTTTTTTGTGCAAGTTCGTGACCCAACTCACCGAACTACATGAAATTCTCACATATTGTGTAAAAATATTATATAAATCACCCCTGAAACTCATCAAAAACAAAACTTGCACATTTTTAATAAATTAGAGAAAAACCTGAAAATGTTCATGTAGCTTTCGTCCAATCAAAGCACGTTTAACATTGCGTCGGACGCCAATTGGCCAATTACGCACTTTGTTTCAGACTAGCACATATCATGGCTGAGAGTACTTCTACTGATTGAAACATTGTGAATCAACTGGAACTCGAAGGTAAGATCTAAAGTCTGAATTTATGGAAATTAATCTGTATGGACTTTAATTAATTTAATTGCACCCTTTTATAATTTGAAAAAATGAGATTTGGAGGCTGTACATTCATTCATTCATGAAGTTGAGGGCCTAAACTATGTGTACCCATAGCAAAGTAAAATAAAAAATTTCACTAATGCCAGCTTGTTGTAGTCTAATAAGTCTTTAACATCTAATCTCGGAGCTGCCTGCGATCACTTACCGGGAAAAGTGCTGCGACCGCGGGGCCTATGTACTTAACATAGTGAAGCCGCGGTCTCAATTAAGAAGCGTCCGATTCGCGAACGTGGAGTGTGTTTGGATCATCTCTGCAGGGGTGGGGAGGCTGTACATAGTGCCATCCGTAGCGGCCGTATCCAGGCCCCGACCATGGGAGAACAACGGAGGAATATTGACTGCACTTTATAGGCTTCCATCGGAGTGATAAATGGTCAGAAATAGTTGATGTTTATGTAGAACTGAATTGGTGTATGTGAACTTGAACGAACTAATTTATCTATGGTAGTAACAGTGCTAGTCTCATTAACATTAAGAAGAAGTTGACATTTTATGAATTGAAGTCCATGCAGACTTAATGACGATGAGATGGGGTTTTTCTGTAGCCTCTGCCCCTCCAATTGAACTTGAACTAACTTATCTATGGCAGTAAATTACAGTGTAAGTCTCATTGACATTAAGAAGCGATTGACATTTTATAAATTGAAGTTCATGCAGACCTAAGTAATATGAGATTTTTTTTCTGCAGCTTCTGCCCCTCCACTCTTCAGAGCCTGTCCACACAAAAGTGTTTTGTGTGGACATGCACTGTAGGCACTGTGCCATAATGAACACTCATTTGATCATTTGCAGATTTGCCATCCCATCTACCTGGACATTAGTACATGTATAATTTCCCCATTGATATGTTGATGTTGTCTTACATAATATAAAACATGAAAAGATGTAAAATACTCCCTGACACATTTTATCTTCTATTATTAGGAGGCAGCAGTGTATCCTGGGTTATCATGCAGAGTGCTATTGTCACTTCTGCAACATAACAATAAATCGAGCTATAGCAAGGTCTAGAAGGATGAAAGGTAATGATGGGACTCAAACAACAATTAATTTTATTTACGGTCATATGATGTTACTTTGAAAAATGAAAAGATATATTTGAAGATGTTGATTTATTTTACTTTTCATTCCTTTTCTGTTTTCTTTTTCCTCTTTCAATTGAGTTCAAGACGCTGAAAAGCCTGAAGCAGGTGAATCACCTCAAGAGGCAGTTCCTGATGGTGAAGCAGATGAGCCGGCCCCAAAGAGACTGCTTCGATCCATGACAAGTGATGGTCAACAAATATGGACATGGGTGGAAAATTGTAGGTGGTGAATTGGACATTGACTGGGGGTGATCTGCCTCCAGCCCCAAGCACCTTGCTAGAATTAACATACTGTTCATGCAGGAAAACAAACTGTGGGAAATCAAGTACAGGGAAGGAAGATGCTCATGTCAACAGCATGGTGAGCCATGTACAGATTTATGTCAGTATGTTGACTGCAGAAACTCTATTACTGCAAAAGACTTGGAATCTGATGAAGAATATTCAGATGAAGATCAGATGTAATGTAAACAAATAAATTGGGGAAATAAATGATTATATAAAGTTTTATTTTAATGTCGATCGTTTCACTGTTTATTTGATCAAATTATTTAAACAATGAGTGAATTTCTTATGATAATGGCGTGCTGGTGAATGACAGTGCAACAGTCCACCCACCCATCCACACATACATACATACACACACATACGCACACACACATCCATCCGTACGCACACTTCCATGCATGCACACACACAAACATGCACACATACATCCACGCATCCACACACACATCCGCACACACACACACATCCACACATCCATTCGCACGCAGGCATACATGCACACATCCATCCACACATATACATCCACACACACACACACATCCACACATACATCCACACATACTTCCACACATTTACATCCACACATCTACAGATACACGTTTGACAGGTATACACAGACACACACACACAAACTACAGAACTACAGATACTCAAACAATGCAACACTTTTAGGGTTCTTTTAGGTTAAAGCTAATAGCCCTCATTTGCAAAGGCACCATGGTGGGGAGGGGGGGGGGTTCTCTAACATAAATATAGGCTCATTGTAGCATAAAAATAATACTCATCGAGTAAACATCAGAGCATTCGATTCTTGGTCAGCATGTGACATTTACATCAGAAATAAGACAGGTCTCTTACAGGACTGTCCCCCAGCCTGGCACTGCCCCAGTCCCGCTATGGCCATAACCCCCACTCTCCCCACTATGACAGTCAGTGGGGTTTAGTAAATGGGGGATCCCAGAGGATCTGTCCTGACCCATTAATTAGGCAGGTTCATGAGCCCTTAAAACCTGGGACCTCTGCTGCAGTCTCATTCATTTTCCTATTAAAGCGACTGGAAGATGCCTTGCAGGTCTGTCCCCCAGTCTGGCACGGCCCCAGTCCCACTATGGCCGTGACCCCCACTCTGCACACTGGCAGTCAGCGGGGTTCAGTAAAGGGAGGAACCCACAAGAACTGCCCTCACTCGTTAATTAGGCTGGTTCAGGAGCCAGACCTCTGGAGCAGTCTCATTCAAAAAACACTCACAATTATATTCATTATATTATTTTTATATAATATAATTATACTTAATTATATATGGTTACAGTCATATTTACGTCATATATATATATATAGGTATAATATATAGTTTAAATGGACTGCAACACAGAAATAGGCTGCCCATGGTGTAATATGCGTAATGGCCACTAGATGGCGTTTACTTTCCCGATCTGATTTTTTAATAAGTTTAATTAATTAATGTGCAACTTTTGACACTGACGAGTTATGACTTCCTTCTCAATTTAGGATACCTTTCAAACGTGTATCTGTGGATGCGTGTATGTACGTGTGGATGGATGTATGTGTGCATGTATGTGTGGATGTGTACATGTATGTCTGCGTGTGAATGGATGTGTGGATGTGTACATGTATGTCTGCGTGTGAATGGATGTGTGGATGTGTGTGTGTGCGGATTTATATGTGCATGTATGTGTGTGTTTGCATGCATGGAAGTGTGCGTACGGATGGATGTGTGTGTGGATGTGTGTATGTATGTATGTCTGTGTGGATCGGTGGGTGGAATATCGCAGTCATTCACCAGCACGCCATTATCATAAGTTTAAATAATTTGACCAAATAAACAGTGAAACGATCGACATTAAAATAATCATTTATTTCCCCAATTTATTTTGTTTACATTACATCTGATCTTCATCTGAATATTCTTCATCAGATTCAAAGTATTTTGCAATAGTTCAAGTTCAAGTGGAGGGTCAGGCAGAGGCTACAGATAAAAAAAACTCATAGTCATTAAGTCTGCATGGACTTCAATTCATAAAATTTCAACCTCTTCTTAATGTTCATGAGAATAACAATAGGTTACTACCATAGAAAAATTAGTTCAAGTTCACATACACCAATTCATTTCTACAGAAACATCAACCATTTCTGACCATTTCTCACTCCAATGGAAGCCTATAAAGTGCGATAAATATCCCTCCGTTTTTCTCCCATGGTCGGGGCCTGGAAATTGGCTGCTGCGAACGGCACTATGTACAGCCTCCCCCCCCGCGGAGATGATCCAAACACACCCCGCGGCTCCGCGTTCGCGAATCGGCCACTTCTTAATTGAGACTGCGGCTTCACTATATCAAGTACCTAGGCTCCGCGGTCAGAGCACTTTTTCCTGGTAAGTTATCGCAGGCAGCTCCGAGATTAGATGTTAAAGACTTATTAGACTACAACAAGCTGGCATTAGTGAAAATGTGTAATTTACTGTGTTATGGATACACATAGTTTAGGCCCTCAACTTCATGAAAGAGTGAGTGAGTGAATGAATGAGTGAATGAATGAGTGAATGAATGAGTGAATGAATGAGTGAATGAGTGAGTGAATGAATGAGTGAATGAGTGAATGAGTGAGTGAGTGAATGAGTGAGTGAGTGAGTGAGTGAATGAATGAAGGAATGAATGAGTGAATGAGTGAATGAATGAGTGAATGTACAGCCTCCAAATCTAATTTTTTCACATTATAAAAGGGTGCAATTAAATTAATTAAAGTCCATACATGTGAGGAAGGGGTTAATAGGTATAGTTGATTTAAACTAAGCAGCACGAACACCCGACAATACACAGATAGATAATAGCCGTGAGTACAAATGGTGACATTTCAAGGATGAGAAAAAAGGAGATAGCGACAGCCCAGCAAAGAACTAGGGTATGGGTCATGAGCAACTCTCTGTGCGCATGGGCAATGAACTTACATGAATATGTACACACGCCCATCATGACAAGATGTCTCATTTAAATGCACGTGCGATGTATGATCTGGGAGGTACCCTGGGCGTTGCGGGGCGTTACGGGGCATTACGGTTAGATTGTGCACCTCAGTGCTCTGATTGGAAGGAGCCCGAAGGGGAGGAATTAAAGGTGTAAACCATTGTAAAATGGTGTGAATTAAAGAGAGTGACTTTCCTGGTCTCGGTGCGTCTTGATAGGGGAGACACCCGACTCTGCAGACTTGCTAATAAATAAACTTGTTTCTCTAAATTCTCTAGCATCGTGATTGTGAGCAATCAGTTTTTTGCACCTCACAGATGGGGGCTCGTCTCGGGATTGCCACTCCGGCAAGCTGGCGACGGTATACGGGAGAAGGGACGGTGCACCCCGCTGATTCAGCGGCCCTGGACCCCGTGCTTGCCATCAGCGGTTTGAGCGAGTGATATCCCAGACCAGAGATTAGAGAAAAAAGTGGGAGTAGTTGGAAATCGCGAGGAGACAAATCGAGTGATTCTTGTGCACAAGACCCGGGTAAGAAAACGGACTATTAAGTACTACTCGGGCGATTAAATAGATCTGGGGGAAATTCCGATCGGGAGGATAGGCAATGAAAACGGAAAGCCCAAAAGGAAGGGGAAGGGCGGTAAGCCCAACCCCCGCATTCTGCCTGATAGTCCGTTGGGGCGAATGCTGAGCCTCTGGGGGCAGAGAAATACCCAGGGATTGGAGAAGACAAAAATGATTTGATTCTGTTATTTTGAGTTTTAATACATATAAAAGATGTTGCATTTATTTGAAGTAAGAATGGAACGAATGTGATTTGTGTGTAAAAACCGGTTTGGAATGAAAGAGGAAGTTTATATATGTGATAATTATTTTGTTTATTGTATTTGTAGACCACATTGTAAGAGTAAGTAAGTAAGTAAGTTTTATTAGAATCAAAAATGTCCACTGTAGGTAGGTGTATGTTCCTTTAAATAAATCAGGTCATGGTGAAAGGCGACGAACAGCTGTAAGATAACGATTAATTGTTTGTATCCTCGTAACCTAGAAGGGGAAATTGTAAAATCAGCTTTTGTTTTTTCTGATGTTCTTTTAGATTTCTAGTCAGTAAAGATAATTTGGAAAATTGTTACTAGTGCTAGGAATTGGACATTTAAAATAGTGGTGAATATGGATTGAAATAATTGGAAATAAGTTAATTGGTAAACATTCAAGTTTAGAAAGAAAGGAGAGAGAGGCAGTTAGAAGATAACAGAAGTAGAAAAACGACAGGCGTGAAAGTAATAAAGCAGGAGGAGTCAGTGGAAGATTTAAAAAAGAAAGGTGAATGAATTTGCAAGGAGGCTAGAATATTTGAGAAGCAAGAAATTGAGTTTAGAATAAGAAAGAAGGTATACCAGAAAGGATTAAAGTTGGAAGCATTGGGATAAAGTGATGAGACTGCTTTAAAGAGAAAAGAGAAGGACAGACACAGATTATCCCTTGGGGCACCCATAAACTGAGAGGGCTAAAAAAAGGATTAGGGCTTTGGAGGAGGAGAACGTGGGACGATTATTGATCATGGAAGATTTGAAGGCACTGTTGGTAAAAGTGATGGGAACCACTAAAGTGACAGAACTACTGAAGATGGATGGTATAAACTGATGCGAACAATGTAACAAGCAATGGCATACTGTTTGACACAGTCAGGCAGAGGGTATGGCAGGCCCTCAGACAATGTTACTCACTTAAGAGGAACCCCAAGGAACAAAGGGGAAATACACAAGGAAAGGCAAATAGCCTATCTGGAAAACCAGCTGAAAAGGTGGAGAGTTGATTGATGAACATTATATTATGAACTACTGTGGTGGATGTCATTCTTCTTAAAGTCAAGCAGATTCAGCGAACAGTTGGTCTCTGCGGTCGAGAAATATCGCAAAGATAGGAAAAAGACTTGCAAACCAGCAGGAGGAGCTGTTGTCAATAAACAATGGACCTAAGTGAGTCCTATGACGGAACCAAGCAGGGCCAGAGAATTACATGCCAATAATGAATGTCTTTGGGGAACGTTTCCTCAAAAAGTCCTATCAGGAGTGAAATTAATCTGGATATAAGCCCTAACAGGACTGGGGTCCCCAAGAGAGAAAGGGATTTAAAGGAGGATTTGTTGGTATTGTTCCATAAGTGAAAAGCGATGTAAGGGAGAGAGAGAGATTTAAAAAATATATATATATACTTCAGAATGTAGGACAGAAGATGATAACCTTGGGAAAAGGCAGGATATAGTTGAGACTAGATTAGGTATAAGCCCTGTAGTGTCATCTATGATGAATAAGGTAATTAAGAGGTTTGGTAGACCTACAGAAATCAGCTTTGACAACGGATTGTTTTCATTTAGGGAGTAGCTAAGTTAGCGATAGAGACCCTTAGAGTAAAATACATATTTGGGTATGTAACACCTGCAGTCACAGGCATGGTGGAAAGAATAAATGGAACATTGAAGGTTAATATAAATAAACTTGAAGAGATGTTGCATGCAAACTAACCGAGCAGGTGGCACAATGGAGAGGTCCCTACAAGAGACCGAGTTTGGAACAGTTAAAGATAGAATTTAAAAAGTATATGAAACAGTTAATTATGATATACAAGTCTATTTATGAACAGGAAAAGTAAAAGCTGTTGGAGGTGGACCAGGGGGAAGGACCCTTTAAACCTGAAGACAAGGTGTATGTATGAGTTTTCTAAACTACCGACCGATGTTCAGGTAGAAGGTTGATATACCTAGTACCATTTCAATAATTACATGAGGGCTGTCCCGCAGGTATGAATAGATAATAGCCTTGAGGTAAGTGAACAGGAGGACAAAGATGTGAGAAAAGAGTAGAGTTTTAACAAGAACGTTGTTTGACATCAGTGGTGGGCAAAATAACGGAAAGGATACTTAAGACAATATATAAGAATTTGGATAAATAGGGTAGGATTAGGAAGAATTAGCATGGATTTGTGATTGTGATGTTTGACTAATATTGAATTTTTTAAAACGGTTATTAGGGAAATTGATGAGGATAAAGTGGTGGAGGATGTTGTCTAGATGAACTTCAGTAAGGCCTTTGACAAGGTTCAATAAGGAAATAAGGTTGGTTAAGAAGGGTTAGTAAGAAATAGCAAGATGGATTAAAAAGTGGCTGTATGGGAGATGTCAGAGAGCAATGGTGGATGGATGTTTGTCAGGTTGGAGGTTAGTGACTAGAGGGGTACCTCAGGGATGTGTGTTGGGTCCACTGTTGTTTGTCATGTGAATCAATAATCTGGATGTTGGTGTGGTAAAATAGATTAATAAGTATGTAGATGATACTAAGATAGGTGGTGTTGTGAATAATGAAGTAGATTTTAAAAGTGTACAGAGAGATTTAGATCATTTGGAAGAGTGGGTTGAAACATGACAGATAGGTTTAATGTTGATAAGTGTGAGATGATACATCTTGGCAGGACAAATCAAAATTGAACGTACATGGTAAATGATTGTGAATTGAGGAATGAAGTTGAACAGAGGGATCTAGGAATAACTGTGCATAGTTCCCTGAAGGTGGAATCTCATGAAGATAGGATGGTAAAGAAAGATTTTGGTGTGTTGGCCTTTATAAATCAGAGCATTGTGTATAGAAGTTGGGTTGTAATGTTAAATTGTACAAGGTATTGGCGAGGTCAATTGTGGAGTATGGTGTATAATTTTGGTAGGCATAATTATAGGAAAAAGGTCAACAAAATAGAGAGGATACAGAGGAGATCAATTAGAATGTTGACTGGGTTTCAGCAACTAAGACACAGAGAAAGGTTGAACAAGTTAGGTCTTTATTATTTAGGAAAGATAGAAGGAGTCCCAACAATGCAAGGGAACGATGTGTTCCTGAGGAACTATTTACTGTCAGTGTCCCAATCTCTTGCAGAACTAAAAATTAAAGGATTGCTGGCCCAGAGCCCACCACTGGACTTCCCGATTCACTCAGTCAAGGCTGGAGACAGGGTATTAATAAAAACGTGGAAAGAAGAAAAGCTGCAACCTAAGTGGACTGGACCCTACCTGGTGTTACTAATCACCGAGACGGCAGTACGAACAAAAAAGAAAGGGTGGACATATGCAAGTCGAGTTAAGGGTCCTGTGGAGGCCCCACCAGACAATATCAGCCCGTGGACTGTGCGCAAAGGAGAGGAACCATTGACTTTAATATTTACCAAGAACCCGCGGGAAAAATGAAGATTTCGTGTTGGTGGGTCGTGTGTTGGGTGGTTACCCAACTCGTGAGTAATATAACATGCATAAAAATCACACTACCACAGAATACAAGGTCCACCACCATCCCATTTGATGTATGTAAAGGAAAATGGTGGTGTGGCTATAGAATGTATGTATGCACCCATCCCTGTAAAGATTGGCACGCGGTGTTTACTTCATCAAAATATGGGTGGCATCGAACCACCTATCAAACTGATAGGTGGAAAGTATATCAAAACCCGAACGAGGGATTGCCAGGACGCGTATATGTAAGCATACAGAGTGTTCAAATGCAGGAAAGTGGTAGGTATTGGATATGTGCAGATAGAACAGGGAAGGACGCATGCCTCAGGTTTGAGATAAAAGTGAAGCGGGACGGGAATATGGTAAAATGTGAGGATGGGAGGAAAAGGTTCCAGATAGATGACAGTCAGAGTAGGGATTCCTGGGCAACACCAGCATCACTGGTAGTCAGAAATGTCACCACGGAATATGAGCCTAAGGATTTGAAGATAATGATAGTAGCAGGAGAAACAGAATGAGGCAATTATATGAGGAGGGAATACCTACAGGAGGAAAGGGAGCCAATACCTGGCTTGCCTGGATGATGTACACGGCCAGGAGTATGCAACACACCAATTGCTACGCCTGCGCCGGAGCTAAGCCTCAGCTGGTTCCAGTACCATTTCCCTTGAATTGGGATAGGACACCTGGGGCTATGGCATGTATACTACAGCTATTCACGAATCCCATCCTACCAAAGGATGCGACCTGCCAGAGTTATCATTACCTATTCCCGGCTAGCAACAACAATACAAAGGGCCGAAGGACAGACCCTCGACCTCCTCCATTTACCACTCCCCTTGGGGAGGAGGGATTTGAGTGTTATACCAGATATAACCTAGATGGACAGGAAATGGGGGAGGTGCTCAACAGCAATCAGACGTATAACATAACGGCTGAGGAACAGGGGCCACTGTTCAAAAGCTCCTGGCTGAGAAAGCAGATAGTCAGTAGATCTGATGTCTGGTGGTGGTGCGGGGATAATACCCTGTGGCCCCGGTTACCGGGGTCATGGACGGGAACCTGTACCCTCACACAATTGATGATGCCCTTCACCATAGCAGTAGAACATGCTGTAGAACTCAATAAAGGAAGCCGACGACAAAAGAGAGGGGTGAAAGGATCATTCGACACACACATATATATAGATGCGATAGGGGTGCCAAGAGGGGTACCCGATGAATTCAAAGCCAGAAACCAGATAGCTGCGGGCTTTGAGTCCATACTCTTCTGGTGGTCCACAATTAATAAAAATGTGGAGTGGATCAACTACCTATACTACAATCAACAACGCTTTATAAATTACACTCGAGATGCAGTTGAAGGATTAGCGGAACAACTGACAGATACCAGCCTAATGGCCTGGCAAAATCGCATGGCCTTAGACATGCTACTGGCTGAGAAAGGAGGGGACAATGTTGCACCTTCATCCCCAACAACACTGCTCCTGATGGGTCAGTATCGAGAGCCCTAGCAGGTCTCACCTCCCTGTCTATCGAATTGGCCGAGAACTCCGGAGTAGACACCTCCTGGACCGGGTTTCCAGACTCCTGGTTTGGGAAATGGAAGCACATCTTTACATCAGCCCTAACATCAGTGGTAGTTATGATGGGGTTGCTGTGTCTCTTTGGATGTTGTATCATTCCCTGTGTACGGGGGTTGTCTCAGCGATTGATAGAGACAGCCCTGACCAAGAATAACGCCGCCATGATGGCCTTTAGAACACAGTATGACCAGCGAGAGGAAGATAGGGAAGCGACCACTTCTTAATTGAGACTGCGGCTTCACTATATCAAGTACCTAGGCCCCGCGGTCAGAGCACTTTTTCCTGGTAAGTTATCGCAGGCAGCTCCGAGATTAGATGTTAAAGACTTATTAGACTACAACAAGCTGGCATTAGTGAAAATGTGTAATTTACTGTGTTATGGATACACATAGTTTAGGCCCTCAACTTCATGAAAGAGTGAGTGAGTGAATGAATGAGTGAATGAATGAGTGAATGAGTGAATGAATGAATGAGTGAATGAGTGAGTGAATGAGTGAGTGAATGAATGAGTGAATGAGTCAGTGAGTGAGTGAGTGAGTGAATGAATGTATGAATGAATGAGTGAATGAATGAGTGAATGTACAGTCTCCAAATCTAATTTTTTCACATTATAAAAGGGTGCAATTAAATTAATTAAAGTCCATACATGTGAGGAAGGGGTTAATAGGTATAGTTGATTTAAACTAAGCAGCACGAACACCCGACAATACACAGATAGATAATAGCCGTGAGTACAAATGGTGACATTTCAAGGATGGGAAAAAAGGAGATAGCGACAGCCCAGCAAAGAACTAGGGTAAGGGTCATGAGCAACTCTCTGTGCGCATGGGCAATGAACTTACATGAATATGTACACACGCCCATCATGACAAGATGTCTAATTTAAATGCACATGCGATGTATGATCAGGGAGGTACCTTGGGCGTTGCGGGGCGTTGCGGGACGTTACGGTTAGATTGTGCACCTCGGTGCTCTGATTGGAAGGAGCCCGAAGGGGAGGAATTAAAGGTGTAAACCATTGTAAAATGGTGTGAATTAAAGAGAGTGACTTTCCTGGTCTCGGTGTGACTTGATAGGGGAGACACCCGACTCTGCAGACTTGCTAATAAATAAAATTGTTTCTCTAAATTCTCTAGCATCGTGATTGTGAGCAATCAGTTTTTTGCACCTCACAATACAGATAGATTTTCATAAATTCAGTCTTTAGATCTTACCTTTCAGTTCCAGTTGATTCACAAAGTTTCACTGGTTTCACAACTTTGTGTTGCAGCACCTCAGCAGCGACTTTGCTTTCAAGGCTTTGTTCCTCTTCTATCCACTTAGCAGCACATTCTTCAGACTTCTTAATGCTTTTCTCACTAAATTCAATTACCCTGCTGCAAGTTTCCACGACATGTATTCCACAGAACAACAAAGAACCTTCATCGGAATCTCCAGTAAAACAGGCATCAGTGAAGCCCTCTCAGCCATGATGTGTGCTCCCTGCCTAGCTAGCCTGAAACAAAGCGCGTGATTGGCCAACTGGCTTACACCTCAATGTTAAACGTGCTTTGATTGGACTAAAAATACACTGAAGATTTTTCGTATTTTCTCTAATTTAATAAAAATGTGCAAGTCTTGTTCATGACGAGTTTCAGGGGTGATTTATATAATTGTTTTACACAATATGTGAAAATTTCATGTAGTTTGGTGACTTGGGTCACGAAACACTGGAATAAAGCTCCTCGGCCCACAGCCTAATTATACTTCATCTAAATCTGTGGAAAATTTCATGTAGTTCCGAGATGTGGGTCACGAAAATTGATTACTAGACACATTTTTGATGCTCGGCCCACAGCCTATTTGACTTTTTGCAGAATCCGGTCAATGCCAATGACACAATCAAAGATTTGTTCTTGTTGTAATTGTAGCGGCGGCGTGTTTGGTGCGCATCTGGTTTTTGGCTGTAAAATGAAGCACATAATATCAGAACAAACTCTCAGTTTACCATCAGTGAAGTGGTTGCCAAATATCCTCAATCGAGCAACAGCAATGAAAGTTGATCAAAACTTCCAGATTTAATTGTATTTGAAATCTACACGTGGCATAGGGGGGTTTGAACAAATCCCCTTGTTGTTAGTTCAGTGCCCTAGATTTTTAATCTAGTATTTTAACAATTAGTCCATTACCATAACATTTGCAAGAATTCTTCTCGGTACTTTTATTTCCACATGGGAGATCTTTTGGATTTGTGTTGGGTAGGTAATTTGATTCCTGTACGAGTCACTTTATCGTCAAAAATTAGATTCTTAATGAATTACAATCTCTAATTCAATTTGACATCCTGTTATTTCAGCTCAGCACATTACTCAAATGCAATATTTTTTCTTATTACACCCACAGCTTATTACATAAGGGAGAAATGAGAACAACACTATTCTCACCTTTTTTTTCCCCATACAAAATGCTTTTATTCAGAACAAACAAAAATACAAAGTAGTAACACGATCAAAGAATGCCTATATTGGCATTTTACAAAGTTATCATATTAAAATATTAACATTTTTATCAACAATACATTCGACCTCCCGCGGTGACCAGCGTTCACGGAAGGCTTCCAGAGTCCCCGTGGACACCGCGTGATCCCTCTCCAGGGACACGCGGGCACGGATGTAACCCCGGAAAAGGGGCAGGCAGCCGACCGCTGTGCGGCCGTCGATTGCCCGCTGCCTGGACCCGCGAATGGGCATCTTGGGCAGGCCCAGGAGCAGACCGACAGGGAGACCCCTTCTCCCTCCCGACCCCCCCCCCCTCTGTACCGGGTGCCCAAAAATCAATAACGTCCAGTTCCTGCAAAGAGATGTGGAAAATTCATTTAAGTATCAAATGTAAATTAGGGGACAATATAGAATCAAAGTTAGGTGATTAGTATGGGTGTCAAGGGTTATGGGAAGATGGCAGGAGAATTGGGTTAGGAGGGAGAGATAGATTATCTGCGATTGAATGGCGGAGTAGACGTGATGGGCCAAATGGCCTAATTCTGCTCCTATCACTTATGACAAAAAGAAGATTCTTACTGTGTTTGGACGATTGTGGCAATGGCTGGCATCACATTTACATTGATCGCCACAATTAGACTCGTTCTTCCTGCATGTACAATGCTTGTTGGTGCAACAACCTCTACAGCCACACTGCAGAGGGATAGACCATAAGTAAAAAGGAATTCATTTAAAATGTTCCGATAATATTTTAGTTGAAAGTAGACATTGTCATCTAGTAAGAGACTAAATGGTCAGTAGGCAAGAACATTGTGCATTGCTACTCATTTAGTAGCTCGTCTGTTTGCAAAATCATGTCTATTGATTTTTGGGCACTGAAACATCAAGATGACACAAAAACAGCAAAAGGGAGCCCAGAAAGTCAGTTAAAATAAGGCAATGATTTTCTGCAAACCAAGGACAGGCATTAGATGAAGACATACTTCTGAATAGAGTGAAACAGTTCAGTACAGTTTACAAACTGAAATTCTTTGTTTTGCAGGTTTCCATGGCATGTGGCGAATAAAAAAGCTGGACATCCAAGAATTCCCCACAACTGATCACAACAGAAGAGACTGCAGGAGGATATTTCAACACAGCCGAGAAATTGTCAACAATTTCAAACTGCCACAGAAAAAGGTTTAACATGGTAAAACACATGTCTATTAAATCCACCATGTTTCCTGCACACTGCTGTTTCAACTCTATTCCCAAACATTTGGTTGGAGTTGTCAAAGTGCAATTGTTCAGTGAGTGAAGTTGGGATGGTTGAGGATATTGATCAAGATAAATGGAGCATGCATTCAATTTAAAAAAAAGCTGCAGATATTGGAAATTTGAAGTACCGTAAAAGCAGAAAATGATAGACAAACTCAGCAGGTCAGGCAGTTCTGACTTCAACCTAGAACCTTTAACTGTTTCCTCTACCAGAGGTATTGCCTGACCCACTGTGTGCACGCACAGCATATTGTATGTATTAACAGAACTTGAATTGGGTTGGAGGGAAGGAGATGCAAGTGGGTGCATACGGAAGAGACAGAATTATCGGTAGAGAATATGGAGAATTGCTGGGATTTTGAAGTGGATTCAAGTACCTCGGTCAGATTTTAAAATGTGAAGCAAGATATACATCATATTCCAAACAGATACAAGAGATAATGATTTAAAAAAACTTACTCGGAATTTAAGTCTTTCCAGAAGTTGTGCCTCTTGATCATGAGGGGAATCTTTTGACTGATTAGAGTTTTGGGGTAAGATCTGAAAAGTGAAGGATTCATAAGATCACTATGGCAGTTTTAAATAGTTATTTATTATAAATCATTGGAAACATTCATTGTAGTGTAGATAATTGGCTCTTATCCAAATATAGTAATTTGAATTATAATACTGGTTATGTGTAACAAGTTTTCTTCCCCTCATGTTCTTATCTTGCTATGGATGTTTTCATTGAATAACATATAACAGGAAAAGTTAACTAGAAACACACACACACACACACACGCACACGCACACGCACACGCACACGCACACGCACACGCACACGCACACGCACACGCACACGCACACGCACACGCACACGCACACGCACACGCACACGCACACGCACACGCACACGCACACGCACACGCACACGCACACGCACACGCACACGCACACGCACACGCACACGCACACGCACACGCACACGCACACGCACACGCACACGCACACGCACACGCACACGCACACGCACACGCACACGCACACGCACACGCACACGCACACGCACACGCACACGCACACGCACACGCACACGCACACGCACACGCACACGCACACGCACACGCACACGCACACGCACACGCACACGCACACGCACACGCACACGCACACGCACACGCCACACGCACACGCACACGCACACGCACACGCACACGCACACGCACACGCACACGCACACGCACACACGCACACGCAACGCACACGCACACGCACACGCACACGCACACGCACACGCACACGCACACGCACACGCACACGCACACGCACACGCACACGCACACGCACACGCACACGCACACGCACACGCACACGCACACGCACACGCACACGCACACGCACACGCACACGCACACGCACACGCACACGCACACGCACACGCACACGCACACGCACACGCACACGCACACGCACACGCACACGCACACGCACACGCACACGCACAACACGCACACGCACACCACACGCACACGCACACGCACACGCACACGCACACGCACACACACACACACACACACACACACACACACACACACACACACACACACACACACACACACACACACACACACACACACACACACACACACACACACACACACACACACACACACACACACACACACACACACACACACACACACACACAAATATTTCTACCTTTTTAATTGCCAATTATGTAGCAGTCACTACCAACAGAGTATAGAATTCCAGAGATACACACAGAGCATTAGTTGCAACACATCTTGGTTTTAAATGACTACACTCTTTTGTGACTCTCCCACATGTGAAACATCTCAACTATCCTATCATGCTCCTTTGGGATATTATGTATGTTAATAAGATCAGACGTCATTCTTGTAAAGAATACAGGTCTAACCTTTTGTAGTCCTTCATAATCAAACATGTTCATCCCATGAAAACCTAGTGATTTGCTTTAGGACTGCCTTCATTGTTAGTATATCCCTCAAATGAAAGGACTACAGCCATGCAGTACTCCTGGTGTCACCTCGCCAACACATCGTACAAATAGAATAATATTATTTCCATTTCTAAACACAAAACCCCCACCTTTTACAATAAAGAACTGATGTGCAATTTCCCTTCAACTATTTGCTTCGCCTGCATGTTAACTTTTTCCATTTCATGCATAAGTACAAACAGACAACCCCTGCATTCTACTCATTTGCAGTCAGTATATTTTACATAATAATCTGCCATTTGAGTTCTACTGGTGCATGACCTTGACTTTCCCCACAATAAATTCAATTTTCCATGTTTTTGCAACCTTATTCACCCTATATCCTGTTGCAGAATCCAAGTACCATCACAGCTTTCTCAGAGTTTTGGTGTCATCAGCAGACATGGAATCTTACTCTATCAGTGACGTGCGGTGAGGTTAATGGCTGGGGAGGCACTGGCTAGTAACAGTGGCCCGGCCCTCCCTGTATTGATCACCATGTCTCCCCGGGGAGAGAGAGGGGTGGAGCCGGGGCTGTGTGCGTGAACAATTTTGGTGAGCCCCAGGTTCCCATCCAAGGTCTGTAGAATCATAGAAATGCAAATAAAGTCTATTATAGACTTTATATCTCTATGGTAGAATGGAAAGTAATCAAAATCTGAGCTTGCAAAGTGCCTGCGAGTTAATGGACCAAACAGATCGAAGCTACATCTATATTACTGAAAGTAAGATCTTGACCACTTCCTGTTTTTCTGTTTCATGATTTTTGAAAAAAACGCTGTGATTTTTGGCCATCTTACTCAGAGTCCCCCTCCGCTGCGCAGGACAAGAGGATTTTGTCCATCATTTAAAAATAATAGAGTTATTAATGTTTTAAAAATGTTGACATTCTCTCTGCTGCCCCTGCTGGTGGGAGGGGGAGGGACTATAAAACCAGGAAGTGTTGTGCCTCACTTAGTCTCTGCAAGACGGAGGAAGCGAGAGGCTCGTGTCTCTCTGAGCTGTGAATAACACTGAACACATGTCTACTCAACACATGTCTACTCAACTGTGAGTGCCCTTAATGTGGTTTGAAAATGAAAATGTGGTTGTTGTACTGCAAATGGTTGTTGGTGGTGGTAACTGCTTTGAAAATGCTGCACTGCAAATGGTTGTTGGTGGTGGTAACTGCTTTGAAATGCTGCACTGCAAATGGTTGTTGGTGTTGGTAACTGCTTTGAAATGCTGCACAGCAAATGGTTGTTGGTGGTGGTAACTGCTTTGAAATGCTGCACTGCAAATGGTTGTTGGTGGTGGTAACTGATTTGAAATGCTGCACTGCAAATGGTTGTTGGTGGTGGTGGTAACTGCCTTGAAATGCTGCACTGCAAATGGTTGTTGGTAGTGGTAACTGGCACAACTTCCTGTTTGCACTCTATATTGATTTTAGATAAAACGCTACCACTTACGGCTGTGATTTTTGGCCATCTTACTCGGTCTCCCTCCGCTCATCAGGTGCAGAGGAGTCTTCCCATCAATGAAAAATAAAAGTGTTATTAGTGTTTAAAAAAATGTTGAGAATCTCTCTCCTGTCAATCACACCATGAAGGCCACGCCCCTTCCGGTGGGAGGGGGAGGGATTATAAAACCGGGATGTGTGGGTGTGGCTCAGTCTCTGCAAGATGGGGAAGGGAGAGGTCACGACTGTCTGAGCTGTGAATCAACTGAACACACTAAATGTCTACTGAACTGTGTATGTGGTGTTTATGTGATGTTTTGTGTGGTTTTATGGTGGTTTCACCCTGCTTGAAATGGTATGAATCTGCATTTGAATGTGGTGGCCTTGCACCCTGCTTGAAATGGTATGAAACTGCACTTCAATTTGGTTGTCTTGCACCCTGCATGAAGTGGTATGAAACTGCACTTGAATTTGGTGGCCTTGCACCCTGCTTGAAATGGCATTAAACAGAACTAGCATTTGGTGGCCTTGCACCCTGCTTGGTGGCATGAAACTGCACTTGAATTCGGTGGTCTTGCACCCTGCTTGAAGTGGTAGGAAACTGCACCTGAATTTGGTGGCCTTGCACCCTGCTTGAAGTGGTATGAAACTGCAATTTAATTTGGTGGCCTTGCACCCTGCTTGAAGTGGTGAGAAACTGCACTTGAATTTGGTGGCCTTGTAACCTGCTTGAAATGGTGGGAAACTACATTTGAATTTGGTGGCCATGCACCCTGCTTGAAATGCAACTTCAAGGAATAGCCATGAGTCAACTGCTCGCCCACCAGCCATGAGTGAGCTGCCAGCACATCAGGCTTGAGTGACTGAGCTGTCACCCCAAGAATCCATTTGGCTCACAATGTCCATACTAGCCCTCTGGAAACCAGTCCCCTCAGCCCACAATACCCATCCTAGCACTCCAGTAGCCCCCCCCCCACTGGCTACCAATATTGGAATTGGTGGAGAGGTGGAATATTGCGTTGGGGACCAGCCCTCCCGTGTGTACGTGGGACCCAGTGGGTCCCACTTAGTCTAGTTTTAATATAAAATTGCATACATGTAAGCCTACAAGTAACAAACAATACGTGTAGATCACCTCTGAAAAGTACACAGTTACAATACCACTTGTTTTAGTGACTGTGAAATGAAAAAAAAAATTAATTAACTAGAACCTGGCAAACCAATAACTATTGGCGAAAAAACAGTCCAGGCATTAAATTTTGGGCTTCAGCCCCATCCTACCCTTTGGGCTTCTAACCCATCCTAACAGTTGTGTGTGTGTGTTAGTTGTCTGTGCGTTATGTGTGTATGTGGGGGAGGGAAGGAGAGAAGGGAGGGAGGGAGTGAAGGGAGGGAGGAGAGAAGGGAGTGTGGGAAGCAGAGAAAGGAGGGAGGGAAGGAGAGAAGGGAAAAGAGAGAGATGAAGGAGAGAAAGAAGGGAGGGAAGGAGGGTAGGAGAGGTGAAAAGAGAGAGAGGAAGGAGGGAGGGAAGGAGAGAAGGGAGGGAGGGAAGAATGGAAGGGAGGGAGGGAAGTAAGGGAAGGAGAGAAGGGAGGGAGAGGGCCGACGGCGGGAGCAGGTTCCGGGGTCCGGGCGAACACGTGTGAGCTGAGGCCGATGTTTGTAAACGTTGCTCCAAACCCCGGCCCAGCCCTCCCTGTGTTGTTCACCGCGTCTCCCCGGGGAGAGAGAGGGGTGGAGCCGGGGCTGTGTGCGTGAAGCACGGCGACTGGAGGGGCGGGAGCGTTGCCCTGGGACCGTGAAGGAATGACCCACCGCCCCCTTCTCCATTCCCCCTCTCACCCCCCTCCCTGTCGACCCCTTGCTTCCCCCTCCACCCCTCTACTCTCTCTCCCACCCCTCTCTCCCCTCTCCACCCGGGGTAGATCTACCCAAGCCGAGAGTACATACATACATGGGAAGAGGGATGTAGGGGCTGGTGGGGAGTGGACAAGAGTTATAACTACACCATTCTTGAGTACAATCTAGCCACACAATAGTATAATACTCTGAGTTAAAAGAAGAATGTGTTTTTATTCGTTGGTCCCTTACAAATTCTGGAGAAAAGTGCAGAATGATAATAGCATCGGCTGGATGATCGGGCCTAGTTCCGAGCTTCAGGATGGACCATTCAGGAATCTGATAACAGAAGGGAAGAAGCTGCTCCTGAGTCTGGTGGTGCACGCTGTCAAGCTTCTGTACCTTTCGCCAGACGGGAGCGGGCGAAGAAGGGATGACCGGGGTGAGGCATGACTTAGAGTTGTACAGCACGGAAACAGATCCTTGGGTCTAACTCGCATACGCCGACCAACATGTCCCATCTACACTTGTCCCAGCTGCTCATGTTTGGCTCTTATCCCTCTAAACCTGTCCTATCCGTGTTCCTGTCCAAAAATACATCTGGCAGCTCGTTCCATACACCCACCGTGTGAAAACGTTGCATCACAGGTTCCTATTGAATCTTTCATTTCCCCCCCTCCCACCTTAAATCTGCGTCCTCTGGTTCTTGATTCCCCTAACCTGGGGGTTAAAGACTCTGTATTTACCCTATCTATTCCTCTCACGATTTTGTCCATCTCTATAAGAGCCTCCTGCGACCCCATCGGCCTCCTGCACTCCAAGGATGGAAGTCCACGACAGCCCAACCTCTCATGTAGTTCAGCCCCCTGGTGTCCTGGCAAAACTGAACACAATACTCAAAGTGCGACCTCATCAACGTCTTGTACAAATGTAACGTGACCTCCCAACTTTTATACTCAATACCTTGACTGATGAAGGCCGATGTGCCAAAAGCCTTCTTGACCATCGTTAGACTCGTATAGGTTGGCATGGACAAGTTGGGGCGAAGGCCTGTTTGCGTGCTGACTAACTCTCTAACTAAGGGATATTTTCTATATATATAGGTGTGTGGGAAAGAACTGCAGATGCTGGTTTAAATCAAAGGTAGACACAAAATGCTGGAGTAACTCCGAGGGCCAGGCAGCATCTCTGGAGAGAAGGAATGGGCGACGTTTCGGGTCGAGACCCTTATTCAGACTGATGAATTCAAGGGAAGAATGGACAAACTCCTTACAGACAGCAGCCATAGTCAGGTTCAAACCCGGGTCTCTGGCTCTGTAAGGCAGCAACTGCGCCACCGTGCCGCCCACCTGTTCTTTTCCAATGGGAAGGGTTGTAGTTACAAATTTGTCAATCCAACATTCCAGGCGCTAGACAAAATAGTCACCCTGGCCGGCACGCTATCCTGGAGGTTATTTGCTCCTTCGAAGCTGACGTTGTTCCGAATGAGCCTGTAAGAGAGAGCGAGAGAGTCATACAGCATGCCCACGCCAACGAAAATGCCACGTATATAATGGTCGCACCTGCCAGCGTTTGTCCCATATCTCTGCAACCTTTCCCAGTCAAGGTCTGTTTCGCTATTTTTTCTCTCTCTCCCTTTTCTCTTTCTTTATTTCTCTCAATCTCACTCCCCTCTCCCTGAATATCTCTCTTCTCTCTCTCTCTCTCTCTCTCTCTCTCTCTCTCTCTCTCTCTCTCTCTCTCTCTCTCTCTCTCTCTCTCTCTCTCTCTCTCTCTCTCTCTCTCTCTCTCTCTTCTCTCTCTCTCTCTCTCTCTCTCTCTCTCTCTCTCTCTCTCTCTCTCTCTCTCTCTCTCTCTCTCTCTCTCTCTCTCTCTCTCTCTCTCTCTCTCTCTCTCTCTCTCTCTCTCTCTCTCTCTCTCTCTCTCTCTCTCTCTCTCTCTCTCTCTCTCTCTACCTCTCCCTCTACCTCTACCTCTACCTCTACCCTACCTCTACCTCTACCATCTACCTCTACCTCTACCTCTACCTCTA
>JAXLNO010000774.1:100599-126284 GCA_038087875.1 Malacoraja senta | reverse complement strand
AAAGTATATATGGTATATGTATAGACACGCAGGATTTAATTGTTCAAAGAGATGAATATCACCATATTCAGTTTACTAGGGTTGAAATTGGTTAGCAAAGTAATTGAAGGTTATGACAATAATTGGGTCATTCGAAGAAGATCACTTTTCGGAACTAATGAGCAAGGATTGAATAATGGGATAATTTCATTAACTTAACATGGCATAAAAAATTGCTATCCTTCACAGTATATTGGTAATCAATATAACACCAATCTGCTTACAGTCACTTCATTGCATTGAATTTAAATTCACAATTCACCAAGAAGATTACAGATATATTGATGTGTACAAAATAGTAGGAAGTTGCGATTGGACCATTTCAGCTGGTTTTGCCGTTTTTCTCTTCGCCTGTCTTCTCTTTGGTGTTCTCTGTACTGTATCCCTATGTGCAGTGATACATCCATGAATACATCCCACATCCTTTATTTTATTAATGTAGTTTTAGTTTTGTTTAAAGTACCTGGATGTGCTGCTATTTTCTTGTGGCAACAGAACATGCAGTTCAATTTCATAAACTTCCAAAGATATGGCGTGATACCAAAAGTGAGACATGGAGGTCTGGTAACATTAACTAGGCGATTGTTCTTTCTATAGTTAATGGTTTTAACTAGGCTAAATTTCATAATTTAACAGATTTCGTACCCAAGGTAATGCATATTTAAAATTAATGTCTCTGAATAAATATTATGATTCAATGTAATTAGTGAATTCAAAAGATAGAAAAATATTTGCTCTGACATGAGAAGTCATTTATTTGACTTGACACATGAATGACATGTCCAGTGGTCTCAGATTGTGACCTTAGAAAAATGCAGTATGAATTTATCAAATCTTCACTAACTTGTGAATTCTGTGCTCACAGTAATCAATCCCAATGGTTTGTAGCATTTTTTAGTGCATCACTGACGGGGTCTTTAAATCATTTATTCATTTTGAGTCCCTGGTTGCCTTTTATTCTTGGCCTATTTTTTTTTCTCCTCCTCCTATTTAAGGTGATGTGTCCCTGAAATTATCTACATAAAGGGCCTGTCCCACTTTGCGATTTTTTCAGCGAGTGCGAACATCAGTGACTGACGCCCTAAAAACAGTCAAGTTGTACGACACTCCGCGTCACCGTCACGTCATGCTACGACACTCCACGTTACCCCCCTTCACAACACAAGAAGGTTACACCGAAGTATAATAATCACTTGGAAATGAATTTATCTACAATAAATCTAAGGACCAATAACGTTTTAATGGATAAGTCGGCGCTTTATATACCCGCGTCACCGGGCGTCACCCGCAGGACAGCATACGTCAGCGTGTGACAGGGCGCACGACATGATAAGACACCCAGATGTCGCCTGAAGATTTTGAACATTCCAAAATCCAGGGGCGACAGGGAGACACCGCGCGTCACTACATGCGTCACCCCCTGTCACGCCCCAACCACGCTGCGTTAACCTCTTTTCAGGCTGTCGCCGAAAATGTCGCCCAAGTTGGACAGGCCCTTAACTTACTTTACCACTTAACTGGTCAAGTGAATGTTGTTTGATACTGTGATCTTTCTCAATGTTTTCTATAACTGTGTGTTGCCATAACCGCTTATTATTCTTGGCTTAAGAATCGTATAAATGAATGGAAATTGAGTATTTTGTGTCAAGAGCCAATTTCCTTACCATTTTATCAATTCAGTATGAATACTAAAAGCAAAACGAAGAAGCTTTTTTTGATGACGGTCAGCTTGCATGCTGTCAGGGCTTTGTTGTTTCTTCAAGCGTGTCCAGGGCACTTCCAATGAGTAGCACGTCCCCAACAGAGCATGTCTATCCAACCAAAGCCACTGAATTTCATTGTATTTCACCAGAGCCAAAAGTATGGGCTGGAAACAGATACAGTGCCTTCCATAATGTTTGGGACAAAGACTGATCCAGTCTGAAGAAAGGTTTCGGCCTGAAACGTTGCCTATTTTCTTCGCTCCATAGATGCTGCTGCACCCATCATTTATTTATTTGCCTCTGTACTCCACAATTTTAGATTTGTGATAGAAAAAATAACATGTGGTTAAAGTGCACATTGTCAGATTTTAATAAAGGCCATTTTTATACATTATGGTTTCACCATGTAGAAATTACAGCAGTGTTTATACATAGTCCACCCATTTCAGGGCACCATAATGTTTGGGACACAGCAATGTCATATAAATTAAAGTAGTCATGTTTAGTATTTTGTTGCATATCCTTTGCATGCAATGACTGCTTGAAGTCTGCGATTCATGGACATCACCAGTTGCTGGGTGTCTTCTCTGGTGATGCTCTGCCAGGCCTGTATTGCAGCCTTCTTTAGCTTATGCTTGTTTTGGGGGCTAGTCCCCTTCAGTTTTCTCTTCAGCATATAAAAGGCATGCTCAATTGGGTTCAAATCGGGTGATTGACTTGGCCGCTCAAGAATTGGCCATTTTTTAGGTTTGAAAAACTCCTTTGTTCCTTTAGCAATATGTTTGGGATCATTGTCTTGCTGCAGAATGAACTGCCGGCCAATGAATTTTGAGGCATTTGTTTGAACTTGATCAGATAGGATGTGTCTATACACTTCAGAATTCATTATGCTACTACCATCAGCAGTTGTATCATCAATGAAGATAAGTGAACCAGTACCTTCAGCAGCCATACATGCCCAGGCCATGACACCCCCACCACCATGTTTCACAGTTGAGGTGGTATGCTTTGGATCTTGGGCAGTTTCTTCTCCCCTCCATACTTTGCTCTTGCCATCACTCTGATATAAGTTAATCTTCATCTCATCTGTCCACAAGACCATTTTACCAGAACTGTGATTGCTCTTTTAAGTACTTCTTGGCAAACTGTTCCCTGGCCATCCTATTTTAGCGGCTAACCTAGTTGTTTGCATCCTGCAGTGTTGCCTCTGTATTTCTGTTCATGAAGTCTTCTGCGGACAGTGGTCATTGACAAATCAACACCTGACTCCTGAAGAGTGTTTCTGATCTGTCGGGCAGGTGTTTGGCGATTTTTCTTTATTATAGAGAGAATTCTTCTGTCATCAGCTGTGGAGGTCTTCCTTGCCCTGCCAGTCCCTTTGCGATTAATAAGCTCACCAGTGCTCTCTTTCTTCTTAATGATGTTCCAAACAGTTGATTTTGGTAAGCCTAAGGTTTGGCTGATGTCTCTAACAGTTTTATTCTTGTTTCTGTCTCATAATGGCTTCTTTGACTTTCATTGGCACAACTTTGGTCCATGTGTTGATAAACAGCAATAAAAGTTTCCAAAGGTGATGGAAAGACAGGAGGAAAGACTAGGTGCTGAGATCTCTCTTATACCTGTGAAGCCATGTGTCTCAAACATTATGGTGCCCTGAAATGGGGGTACTATGTATAAACACAGCTGTCATTTGTACATGGTGAAACCAAAATGTATAAAAATACCCTTTAATAAAATCTGATAATGTGCACTTTAACCACATGTGATTTTTTCTATTACAAACTCAAATTGTTGAGTACAGAGGCAAATAAATAAATGATGGGTCTTTGTCCCAAATATTATGGAGGGCACGGTAGAAATATGAAATATTACAGGAGACTGGCTGTTAGGAAGTTGTGGGTACTGTGAGGAGGCTGGAGATTTTCAGGGACTGGGTGTTGGCAGGGCTGGAAGAATGTTGAGGGAGAGCTGAAACTTGTAGTTGGGAGGACAGGGGGACAGGCTGCAACACTTACAACCTACAGACATAAATATGCTTTTTTTCATTCAGTAGAATTGGTGCAACAAATACATGTCAGCTTTAAATTGCAGTACTGGTGGTGCTCCAGTGACACAATGGCCTGGGAAAACAGCTGACCTGTTGAGCTCTCTGAGGAGGTCGGAGATGCAGTGAGATTCTGGAATGAACTGTGCAGTTAAGTTGGAAATCAGCAGACAGCATAGCCTCATGCCTGTAACTTAATCATTTTTTTGATTGGAATGGTATTCAGCTTTGATCTGTGTGTATTAAGAGGCAACGTTTTTAATCTAAGTGTCTTCTGTGCAGTACTTGTTTTATTTGTGATTTGGCTTTACCTTTTCTGAGAAATATGAATGGTAATCTGCCAAGCTGAGATCGAAATGTAAAATGGTTATTTTTAATTACTTTAATCAGAAAATGATTAATCAGAAAATGTGACGATATGGTTTAGTTTGAATCGATTAGGATTTAAAACAAACATTTAAACATTTGGACAGGTACATGGATAGGAGAGGTTTAGAAGGATTATCCCAGGTGGGACTACTAGTGTAGATGGGGCATGTTAGAAGGCGTTTGGCAAGTTGGGCCAAAGAGCCTGTTTCCACTCTCTATGACTCTGACTATAATTATGCAAGCTGACATCGCTAGATTAAAATAATATATATTTGTTAAATTACTTTAATGTTTGCATCTTTGTAATATTGCAATTTCCTTATGTGTTATTATTTTGCTTAGGTTTAATGTATAATCTTCCCACAATACAATCGGCATCAGACTTTAATACAATGCTGTCCAGTGATCAGAACACTCTGGATGGCACACAGTCACGGAATAGCACTAGTCAGGATGAAATTGTTGGTATTGAAGAGGGTAACCAAGGCCCGCCTGCGGTTCAGCTGGCTGATGCACAGGTAATGGGGGATCTGCCAGCTTTGCCTTGTAGGCAAGTTTAATATCATTGCAATGAATCCTTATTTATACCTGTGTGGAAGTGTATTTTTTATTTTCATTAAAATCTCAATCTTTTGCACAATTGGTTATTCTGTGTTATGAATGCTCCACCTATCAAAAATGGAATTTTAGTAATCCTGTTTTATCTTTTACCTTTAGAGATTGGTTTAAGCTGAGCTGTTTTGTCAACTTAAAATTAAAACTTGCAATTATTACACTTATTGTATTGCACATTTAAAAAAAGATTAAAGTAAAATTATTGATTTAGTAAAGTACTTGATAAAATAAAAGAATTTACTTGACTTGACTTTATTGAATTTACAATATTATTCATACTGAATCATTCTCAGGTTGTTTTTAAGCCATTACTGAGCAACACTGGAATACAATCACAAGATGATGTACCTTTAACTTATGGGATGTATTTTGGGAAGCATTTGTCATTCTCGGGATGCCTGGACTGTCTCAGAGCAGATATTGTTGACTCGGATACATCTAAAGAAAGGAAGATCAGGAAAAAAAGAAGGTATTTAATATAAAGTGGCATTTTTTTGTATCTAAAAGACATAAAACAAACATTAAATTAAAAACAATTGTGATCATTCCTTCACCCATCTCACAAAACTTTAATCTGAAGCTGCCTAATTTGTTACAACAAAACGCTTGCTAAATGTTTTGTCTTTGACCTTGAAAATGTCCTTGGTCATTGCTCCATATAACATTCCCTCATTGGTTACTATGTGGCTCTTATTCAGTTGTCATGTTTGTTGTTTGCGAGTTTCAATCTGCATTTCACGCAACAATTGTGCTGCGACCTTCATTCCTAGCAGAACACAATTCAGCATCTGTGCTGTTTTAATTTCAGGTATGTGAGCTTCAATGGCAAAGTTGGCTTTCATTGCCCTTGGGAAGGTGATGGTGAGCCACCATTTTGAATAGTACAGTGCATCGGATGAGGATCATTGCCTCATTTTAAGTTGCATATACAGTACATCAGAATAGTAAGATTAAACGAGAACTTACCAAGTTTGAAGTTTGATCTTTATTTTATGAGGAGTAACGTTGAGGGATTACGTGAAGAAGCCCCGTCCAGCCGCACACGCGTCAATCTTTCAAAGCAGCGGAGTGACAATCACAGACGATAATTACTGAAGTATGATAGTAAGATGCATAAAGACTTAGAACTACCAGCTTGATCCTTTTATGAGGGTGGGAGCGGAGGGCACGTAATCCCTCAACGTTACTCCTCATAAAATAAAGATCAAACTTCAAACTTGGTAAGTTCTCGTTTAATCTTACTATTTTACTTCGGAGTCACGTGAGTGACTACGTGAAGATTTCAAAGCTCTGTGATTTCACACCATGGATTCAAATCCAGGTGTTCACTGCATCGATTGACTCTATTTGAGTAAGCACAATCAACAATGCATAACCACAACATTTGAATGTAATCAGTTAATGGTTTTATTTGTTTTAATAAAAATAACAAAAATTAGGCCCATTTATAATGGGGAATTTAATACTGTATCCAGCACGGCATCACCAAACCCTCTGAGATCTTTAATCTCCTTGTGGTAATACTTGTGAAACATCTGTTCACTTGCCCATCCTGCGGCCGCGAGAATAAGGTCCATTGGCACGCTGAATCCCTGGCCGCTGATGTTGATGCCGCCCTCGTGGAATGAAATTTAAATTTATCAGTATCAATACCTGAATATCTCAACACCTGTTTCAACCATCGTGAAATTGTTTGTGTTGATACTTTCTTATGAGGCTTTTTATGACTAATAAAAATTGCCAATTCGGCGCCTTTTAAAACTTTTGTTGTTTCTATGTAACATTTCACATATGTTACTACACACAGTCGTGAATCTGTAGGTAATGCTAAAAATTCCAACTTGCATCCTGTGGACCCAGGTCTACTTTGCTTCAGTAAATCATAGACATAGAATGTCACGGCATTTTGCCCTACTTTCATTCTATCAATTCTGAGTTTCTGTAATGTTTGAACTCTCTGCGCTGAAACTAATGCCATGAGCATAACCAATTTCATGGTAATTTTGGATAATGACAGGGTTTCAACTGGATTCCAACTCCTTAGGAACATCAGTACATCTTTTACATTCCAAATTTCTGTATACCTGGGTCTGGGAGGATTAGAGTTGAAAATTCCTTTCATAAACCTACAGACCCAAGGATGTTCTCCAATTGGAGTTTGTTCTGATTCACTGCTTAAATATGCAGAGAGTGCACTTCGTGCAGTATTAATTGCACTATAACTTAATTTCAATTCATAGTGTAGAGTTGAAAGAAACTCTATTACATCTGAAATTTCTACTGTGTTATATGCAATATTCTTTCCTGAACAAAACACCTCCCATTTCTTTATATAGGAAATGTACTGCTTCTGGGTACTATTCCTCCAGGCTGCTGTCATAACATCCACCGTACGGTCTGATAATCCTTTTCCAAGATATGCCTTCTTAGAATCTGCAAATCAACAAACCAATACGATTATGTAAAGGATGTGATTCATTAGTCACAGGGTGTACAAGCAGTTTAATCTGCTTTGGAATAACCATAAGGGTTTTTTTGATCATTTTTAACACCAGTGGGTACCATACCTGTGTAGGCCAATCTGGTACTACCAAAATCCCTGAGGCTTGAATCTTGTTTAATTTTCTGTATGCATTTGTGGATTAAACAAAATGGTGGAAAAGCATACAGAAACATACCACCCCAATGTAGCGAGAAAGCATCCACCACTACTGCTCCAGGATCAGGTTCCCATGACACATACTTAGTCAACTGGTGGTTCAATCTTGATGCAACCAGATCAATTTCTGGCATTCCAAATTGTGTGATAATTTGTGTGAATATTTTCCGATTTAACATCCATTCTGTATTATCATTAAATTTACGTGATCTTTTGTCTGCAATTGTATTAATTTTTACCTGGTAAATATATTGCTGACAGCCAAATTTTTCTGGCAATACCCCAGGTCCAAATTTCATTTGCCAATTTATCACATGATTCTGATTTTATACCACCCATGTGATTTATGTATGCTACAGCTGTAGTATTGTCAACCTGTACCTGAACATGCACATTTCCCATATCAGTGCAATAAGCTCTAAGGCCGTAAAATGCGCCTAATAGCTCTAGATAATTGATTCCCAGATTTTCCAGCAAAGGTACTTCATTCACATTCCACCTACCTCCACAGCTGGAAATCATGTTAGTAGCGCCCCGACAGCACACTTACATCAGTCTGTAGAGTGACGGAAGGTGTTTCTACCAGAACCTTTCTGGAAGCATTAGAAACATTGTTAATCCACCATTCTATTTCTGTAATGGATTGAATTGTTAATTTCATGGGCCTATCAAAATGCCCTCTATTCATTTTTAACGCTTGTACCTTAGCTCTCTGTAAACATTGATAATGCAATGGTCCAAACGTGACCACTGGAAACCCTGCAATTAATTTGCCTAGCAAGCTTGCCACTTCTCTAATTGAAGGTGTGTCCTCGTTAATGGGTTTTATGCAACCTTCAATTAACTGCAGCTTTTTATCTTTTGGCAAAGTGATTACCATGTGTTCGGAGTTAATTGTGAACCCTAGGAAATCAATCTTTTTGCTTGGTAACAATTTAGATTTTTGTAGGTGAATAATGAAACCTAATTTCTCAAAATGTATTTGACTCTGGATACTGACAATTTTGCAACAGCCAAAGTGTCCCCTACAATGAGGATATCATCTAAATAAGCCATTAATACATGGCCCTCAGCTCTTAACAGAGCTAAAATTTGGTTTGAGCAATTTAGTGAATAATCTTGGTGCTGAAATCAGACCATTGGGCAATGCTTTAAATTGCCATAACTGACATCCATCTAAATTTCAAATATCTTTGATCATTACCATGCATTGCCACAGAATAATATGCATTTTGCAGATCTATGCTTGCCTTATAGCAATTCTTTGTGACTAGGTAAATGGCATTAGTAAATGTTTCCATTTTTAAATGTTTCTATTGTACATAAAGGTTAAGATTTGTCAGATCGGAAATGATTCTATGTCCACCATCCCTTTTCTAGGAGAATATTCCTAGGAGAATATTTGACACAAACTGATGGTGTTGTTCTCCTGACATTTATATCATCCTTTTCTGCATAAAGTTTTTCAATTCTCCTTTGATCAACCCATTCTCTTCCTTTGAGAAAAATCCGTGACCAGTTTGAATTATGCTGAATTGGAGGATCCAAACGTGGAGATAACTCAATTTTGAATCCTACAATGCTACATAGAATAAATGAATCATTTGTTATTGATTGCCATTCTTTTAAGAAGAATCGTAACCTTCCCCCTATTTGTGAGTGTGAAACATTTGTTGTGTTTCTTACCAGACCAAGCCCCCTAACCTCGGGATTTGCCACCGGCAGTTGTTGTCCCCTTCTAGTAGGCACATTGTAACCTCCACGTATCCTCGGTGCAGCACGTCAACGTGTATACGAGAATGATAGGATTGTTCCTTCTCCAGCACCACATTTCGCCTGTAGGGATACTGCCTTCTCACCGCTCTGCTCAGCATAGGTGATCCTTTAGTTTCTTTGCTAGATTTTCTCCAAAACAGATTTAGGCATTTGTATATTGCATGGTTTGCAGAGCCTGCATACTTAGGATGAATATTTGGTCTTATTGCATTTTTATGAATACAATTTATTTCAAAGTGCGCACTACACATGAGTGCTACATTTTGTTGTGAATACGATATATAACCTTCATCCAAACCACTGACCCCAGAAATTTCAGCACTTGTGTAATTTCAATTCTTGTGAGCGTAAACCACTGCTCAAATTACCCATATCAAGTTTATTCACTGCTGTAACTGCTACAATTTCCCGGGTCTCATATTTTTTGATAGTCTCATCCATGGTTAATTCCTGGGCTGATGGGAGAGTAGATAATTTATAGTCATAGCTATTTCCTCTCTCAAAGGTTCCCCTGTTACTCTGGGAACAGCAAAGTTTTGTGCCAGCCTTGGAACATTTTTGGCTCTGATAATGGGCTCTGGTCCTCATTTAAATCATCATCTAAATCTAGATATTCATTTTTATGTTGGGTAATTTCTGGCTCCCCTGTTTCAGGTAAGTCTCTGCCAGATTCCCCCTGCGCGGGCTCTCTTGTAGGACCACGGACAGGCAGCCCTGCTTCAGGTGCTGCTGGCGCTGGCTCAATACTAGGCCAACGCTTCATTATTTTTACTCTTTATATTTGTCGGTGCTGGCACATTTATCATTGCACGTTTGTGCTGCCTTTTGTTCAGGCATTTCTAGTACTGGCTCTCCAATAGGCCAACACATAACTTGCCTTTTTTCTGGCATTTTTGGGCACTGGCTCTCCTGTAGGCCATCCTCTTTAATGTTTCTGCACAGGCACTGATGGCTCTCCTGTAGGCCACCCTTGTGCCTGTTCCAAGGCACCTCATGTGCTATACTTCATTGGCCAACACCGACTTAAATCCTCCTGTGGGGGTTCTTTACAAATCATCTGCCCCATAAGGAGTTAAAAAGTTTTTGACCCTTGCAGTGTAATACTCTTTCCTGCCTGAGGAGGGCATACCTCCGGGTCTGACTCATCCGAGTCTACAGGTCGGGACGATTTTTTTTTTTTTTTTCCCAGCCTTGCGCCCGCCCGCGGCGGTTTAACGCACATTCGACCACAACGGGAGTTAATGGCTTCGCTGCCACTGACTCCCCTGACTGACGCCCGCTACCCTTAGGATCTGAGGTTTTACTACGGTGCGTCCCTGGCCCCTCTCCTTCCCATTTCTCCATAATAAACTTGTGTGGAGCTCCACCAACAAGTCTAAACGGGAAGGAAACGCTCCTGTAAGTGAAAAGTAACTCCACTTACCTTCCGACTTTTGTTTTACTTTTGTTTTACTCACCGGCTGGAGGAGCTCCTGCTCCTCCACACACGGTAATGAACGCTATGCGTCTGATCGATAATGACTCGTGTGCGGCTGGACGGGGCTTCTTCACGTAGTCACTCACGTGACTCCGAATTAAAATTACCATTTCTTCTAGAATCTGCAATGTTACCCAATTTGTTTACCCACATCTTAGTAAACCTAGGTCCCAAAACCTCTATATAGCTTCCCCTCTGCCTTGGGAACACAAGACAAATCCATCTTTTTTTCTCATCCCATCTTCGTTCTTTGTAGATGACCTTTGAAAGTTATAAAAGTTTAATTGAGAATTTATAGCACTTAGTTATAGTAGTTATAGCACTTTTGATTGTATTTAAACACACCAGTTTGAGCACAGAATTTCTAACTATTTCATCTTTTGTGGTTTTTAGACAGGGCATGATAAATCTGCCACCTCTTGACTTCAAACCAGCCCTGATGTTCAACACCTTTTGCATAAATGCCGTTGTGATGGACAGACCAACTTGCAACCAAAATTCAACAAATGCTCTTTCTTTCCATGAACTCAATAGACATCACCAGAACACATTTCATGTTAACTTTACTGTCTCCTGTCAGTCTATCAGCCAGCACGTGGACATGGCATTAGTCCGTCTCATCCATCAGTTTAGCACAATGGTTGATGACATAAAGACCACTCAAACAGATATTAAACTTAGCAGATACACAGCTGGGTCTGTATCTCCCACACCAACATTCAAAACACGGAAACATCGGGACTTCCGTTCATCAGATTTTAGTCGCAGTTCTCGAGGCAGTCTTAATGGAGGTGTCAGAGGAAATAGCACAAAAGCAAATAAAAGACTTGGAAATGAGAACAGTAAAAGAGAATCACGGAATAAAAATTCATCTGGTCCAACACAAAGAAGAACCTCAAAGGTTTCCAGGAAGGGATCAAAAGATGTGGTAGATCATGTAACTATTCATATGGATGACTCTGACTCAATCACTGTGTCTGAACAAAGTGAACCTTCTGCAGAGTGCTGGCAGAATATGTACAAACTGCTTAACTTCTATTCACTAATCTCTGATCCAACGGGCATCCTTGAAAAAACTTCACCTGATGTATTGCATTCTGCAGGTGGGTGATATTCCTGTGCTAATCCTATTTAAAAAAGAAGTCTACTTTGAGAGTCAGTCTCATTCTCAGATGCCTTATTAATTCCTTATAAAATTGAAATGTTTTTTTCATTTCCAATGGACAAGTTGTATAATTGCTGCTGCCATATGCTTAGCAGTTGGATTCTCATTTAAAGTTACATAAGTGAATATTCAGCTAATTGAGTTTGTTCGATTTAAGGTGCCACCTTTTTTTCAAATGTGCCCATCTATCATATAAAGAATTATTCTGTAATTTGTTTAATTCCTTTATGCACACATAAATTTATTTTTAAATATTTTAACCAAGTGTATAAATTTACTCAGTTTAATTCATCGCAAGCTTTGAGCTGATAATCATATTCTAGCCTAGATCTTCGTCCATGTGTTTCATGCAGTATATTTTTTTCTGAGGTTTTCATGTTTTTATACAATGAAAGAAGGTGAGGTTGATGTTGTATAGTATACTTAAAATATGCGAAAATAGCCCATTTGAACTGCATTACAGTCTTCAAAATTACTTGCCAAAGTTGCAATCACAGTTACAAAGGCCGAGAGAGTGTGGATGCAGAAAGATGTTTTCATTCGTGGGAGAGTCTTGGTCCAGAGGGCATAGCCTCAGATTAAAAGGATGTACTTTTAGAATGGAAATGAGGAGGAATTTCTTCAGTGGTGATTCTGGGGAATTCATTGCCCTAGACAGTGGTGGAGGCCAAGTCATTGGGTATTTTTGAAGCAGAGATGATTGATTCTTGATTAGTAAGGGTGTCAAAGGTTATGGAGTAGAGACTGGGGCTGAGAGGGAAAAATAAAACACCTATGATAGAATGGCAGAGCAGACTCGATGGGCTAAATGGCCTAATTCTTATCCTATGTTCTATGATCTTATTAATATCAATAATGATGCTGTCCTGAATGGTGAAGTTGAACATAAAATAACAGTAGACAAGAAACGGAGACAGTAGACAATAGGTGCAGGAGTAGGCCATTCGGCCCTTCAACCAGCACCACCATTCAATGTGATCATGGCTGATCATGAACAATCAGTACCCCGTTTCTGCCTTCTCCCCATATCTACTGACTCCGCTATCTTTAAGAGCCCTATCTAGCTCTTGAAAGTATCCAGAAAATCAGCCTCCACCGCCCTCTGAGGCAGAAAATTCCACAGACTCACAACTCTCTGTGTGAAAAAGTGTTTCCTCATCTCTGTTCTAAATGGCTTACCCGTTATTCTTAAACTGCGGCCCCTGGTTCTGGACTCCCCCAACATCGGGAACATGTTTCCTGCCTCTAGCGTGTCCAAACCCTTAATAATCTTATATGTTTCAATAAGAATCCCTCTCATCCTTCTAAATTCCAGAGTATACATGCCCAGCTGCTTCTTCTCTCAGCATATGACAGTCCCGCCATCCCGGGAATTAACCTTGTGAACCTATGCTGCACTCCCTCAATAACAAGATTGTCCTTCCTCAAATTAGGGGACCAAAACTGCACACAATACTTCAGGTGTGGTCTCACTATGGCCCTATACAACTGCAGAAGGACCTCTTTGCTCCTATACTCAACTACTATAGTTTATTCCACCAAGGCAAGCTTTTACACTTGTCACATATTGAATTGATGTTTCACCTTCCTCAGCCGGTAGCAGGTTTGACATACATTTCACTGTTGCTGCTCGAGTCAAATTGACAAAGGCCTTGCATTACAGATATGGCTTTAAACATTGCCTGGAGATTTATTATGTTGTCTCTGTTTTCTCACAATCTCCACTGTGTGTGTTATTTTCTGGGTGGAAATTTATCAAACTTCAAGAATCTTTATACTCCTTTTACCAGCATCAGAAGGAAAATAAATCACAGTGAAATAGATCATCATTATTTATTGATTTGTTATTAAATATAAACATTATGTCAAATTTAAAATCAGTTTTGAAGTGCACTTTTATTTAATGTATTCATGATTAAGAACCAATAGTTTGTATTTCTAAAACTCCATATCATGTAAAAAGTTCCAAAGCATTTAAGAGATACTTAAATAAGGAAAATATCTGATCCAAAAAGGAACTATTAGGATGAGTGATCAAAGTTTGTTTTAAGCGATTTCAAGAAAAAGGTTGGACGTGGAAGAGATTTGTCGCTTATGGTTCTTGTAGCTAAAAGTATTAGGTGTTGTGTGATTACTTAATGTAAATCATGTTGTATTTTATTAATAGTTTATTTTATCTGTAAACCTAGGTGGTAGAAGTCCCACTGATCCTGGTTGCAAAGTAATCTTTGAAAATGAACAAGAATGCTCAAGTCCAAATAAACTATCAAGGAAGCGCAGCTTGGTGAATTCTGAACCCCAGCACGTCACACTTATCATGTTTGGAGTTGGTATGGTGAATCGCACTCATCTAGAAGCAGATATTGGAGGTTTAACAATGGAAGCGGAGCTTAAAAAGATCCATGGAAGCTTTACGGTGAAAGAGAAAATGAAAGGTAGTGGCATCAAATATATGAACAATTTAACAGTAATTGAAAGTTATTTTGCCTTGCAACAAACTATTTTGCCTTGCAACAAACTATTTTGCCTTGCAACAAATCTATTTGATGGTAAACAGATATTGCTGGAAATTTGCAGCGGGTTATACAGCATCCATGAAGAGAAAAACAGTTAACAGTAGAAGTTGATGATCTTTTCACAGAACTGAGAAAACATAGAAATTTGAACATATTTTAAGTTACAGAACATAGGAAATATATGTGATTAGATCCTTATGGAAAGATGAAATTATATAAATGGTGTGGTCTCTCTCGGGCATTCCCACCATCTCTTGGCCTGTGCCCTATTGCAGACTTTTCCTCTTTTCTCTCTTTCCTTTCCATTCTTTACAACAAAACATATTTTACTTTTAACTTTCCCTAGTTCTGATGAAAATGTGTCAATCCGAAGCAATAACATTTTATCTCACTGTAGATGCTGTCTGACCAGAAATGGTTCATAGCTTGATATTAATGATTTGAGTATTAACAATATTTAAGGGTATTATTGACCTATTTAGAAATTCAACATAAAAACACTCACTTTCATGTATGTACTAAATATACATTGTACAATGGTCTATCTAATTATAAAACAAAAAAAAGTGTTTTTCCACAAGAATATTAGAATTGAAATGTGATCAGTTTGACATGTATTTTGTAAGTTATTACCAAAAGAATATTGTTCACAAGATTGATTGTGAAACCAAGGTAAAACACTGCAAAAGCTGAAAAATAAATAAAACTAAAATATTCTAGAAGTACAAAATGCATCTATCAATATCCATAAAGGAAAATAAACCAACCTGTTGCTATAATTGAAGCCAGTTAGGCCCAGGGAGGAAAGAGGAAAAATTCTAGAATTAAACTTGTTGTTTATTTATTCTGACACCTTAACTAACTGTATGAAACTACTATCATATCTATCATATCTATCTATCTATCTATCTATCTATCTACTTTTAAAACTGTGTGTGTGTTTATTTATTTGTGGGTGTCAGATTTGGCCTTTGATTCCTTGCTCTGCCAAAACCACACGCGAAAACTCCGCGATTTTTTCCATTTTGCTAGACATTACACTTTTACATACCCTAACACACTCCTTATTAGATTTAGACATTTTTATGTACACATTTTTAAATACAATCCATCGCCCCCCCCCCCCCCCCCCCACTCACTCATTTTTGTCGCCTCCTGCTGGCCAGCCACCATAACAGCTGCTGCCGCACGGCTCTGCTACAAAAACGCAGACATTTTTTTTCTTTCGCTGGTGATTTTCACAGCTGCTGCCCGGCTCTCCTCCACTACCCCCCCCCCCCCCCCCCCCCGGGGCCGGCTCTCTCACGCTGGCTCAAGCCAAACATTGGCTCTTCCCCCTCTGCTTTTCGCCGTCCTCTTTCCGAGGACGCCGAAAACCAGCGGCGGAACAACCCATCTTTGCCTTCAGCCAGCGTCACACAGCCGGGCGCGTCAACGGCCTGTCGGCCTGCAGCCCCATTGAGGGCGTACGCAGCGTCTCGAGGTTTGCGGGTTATAGACCAAGCACAGGCAAGTGGGACATTGTTGGCCCATGTGGGCACGTTGGGTCAAAGGGCCTGTTTCCACACTGTATTACTCTAATGGGCAAACTGCACGCAGAAAGCACTTAAAGTCAGGAGTGAACCTGGATCTCTGGCATGGAAGGCTGTGGCTCTCATACAGTTCATGAGTTTAATGGAAGTAGTTAGAGAGCCAGAAATGAACAAGAGCTACAAAATTAAGATAGTTGGCCAATTAATAATATTAATATAATATCAAGGGGGGTGGTTAATGTGTGTGTTTGGGGGGGTGGGGGTGGTTAGTGTGTGTGTTGGGGGGGGGGTGGGGTGGTTAGTGTGTGTGCTGGGGCGGTCAGTGTGTGTGTTGGGGGGATGGTTTGTGTGTGTGTGTGTGGGGGGGGGGGGTGGTGGTTAGTGTGTGTGTGACACAGCAACCTGCCCCCCCTGCAACCGCGTGTTGAATGAATGGACCCTCTCCCCTTCTCCCTCCCTTCCCCCCCTCTTCCCCCTCTTCCCCTCCCTACTCTCTCTTCCCTTCCCCCCTCTTCCTCTCCCCCTCCTCCCTCTCCTCCTTCCCCCTCCCCCCACCTCTCTCCCCTCCTCCACCCTCCATCTCCCCTCCTCCACCCTCCATCTCCCCTCCTCCAACCCCACTCTCCCCTCCTCCAACCCCCTCTCCCCTCCTCCAACCCCCTCCCCTCCAACCCTCTCTCCCCTCCCCTCTACCCCCTCCCTTCTCCCCACTCCCCATCCTCTCTCTCCCCTCATCTCTCCCACCTCTCTTCCCACCTCCTCTCTCCCCTCTACTCTCTTCCCCCCTCCTCCACTCCCTCTCCCCCTCTCCCTCACCCCTTCCTCTCCCCCTCTCTCTCCTCCCCCTCTCTCTCCCCCCTCTCTCTCCCTCTTCTCTCTCTCTCTCTCCCCTCTCTCTCTTCCTCTCTCTCTGCCCTCCTCTCTCTCTCTCTCTCCCCTCCTCTCTCTCTCTCCCCTCCTCTCTCCCTGTCTCTCTATCCCCTCCTCTCTCTCTCCCCTCCTCTCACTCTCTCTCTCTCTGCCCCCCTTCCCCCACTCACCGCTCCCCCATCCCTCTCTCTCTCTCCCTTCCCCCTCTCCTCACCATCCCCAATCTCTCCCCATCTCCCCTTCTCCATCTCCCCCTCTCCTTCACCCTCTCCCTGTCTCCTCAACCTCCTCCCTCCCCTGTGTGTGTGGGGGGTGGTTAGTGTGCGTGTGAAGCCGCAGCAACCCCCCCTGCAAACGCGCGTTGGGGAAACAGACCCAACGGGTCTGCACTTGGTCTAGTATATTTTTAAAACTCTGTGTGTGTGGGCGTGCGGGCGGGTGTGTGTGTTTGTGGATGTCAGATTTGGCCTTTGATTCCTTGGTCCGCCAAAACCACACGCAGAAACTCCGAGATTTTTTCCATTTCGCTAGACATTACACTTTTACATCCCCTAACACACTCCTCATTAAATTTCGTCGTTTTTATGTACACACTTTTAAATAAAATCCATCCCCCCCCCCCACCACTAATTTTTTTTGAATCCTGCTGGGCCAGCGAGCTGCTGCATGACTCACCAGTGCCATCACAGATGTCCAATCACAATGGATCTCATTTACCTATGATATGACATCACAATGGGCTCATGTGAAGGAGATTGGAACTTCACATGGAGCCCACTAAAATCAAACAGCTGCATGACTCACAGAGCCATCTCACAGATGTACAATCACAATGGATCCCACGAATGCAATCAACCTGGCGTGCACAATCAAGATAGAGCAAGTTGTCCTGCCCCTCCCTATCTACCCCCCTCCCTATCTACCCCCTCCCTATCTACCCCCCTCCCTATCTACCCCCCCTCCCTATCTATCTACCCCCCTCCTATCTACCCCCCTCCCTATCTACCCCCCTCCCTATCTACCCCCCTCCCTATCTACCCCCCTCCCTATCTACCCCCCTCCCTATTTACCCCCCTCCACTCCCTCCTCCTCCCTGTTCTCCCCCACTCCACCTCTCCCCCTCCTCATCTCACTCCCCTCCACCTCTCCCCTCCTCTTCTCTCCCCCTCTTCTCTCCCCCCCATCTCCTCCAACACCCTCACTCACCCTCTCTCTTCCCCTCCCTCCCTCCATCCCGTGCCTTTCCCCCTCTCCCGTTCTCACTCCCCCCTTCTCTCCCCCCCCTTCTACTCTCACCCCCCTCCTCCCTCTCCCCCTCTTCTCTCCCCCTCTTCTCTCTCCCCCTCTTCTCTCTCCCCCTCTTCTCTCTCCCTCTCCCTCTCCTCTCTCTCCCTCTCCTCTCTCCCCATCCAATCTCTCTCCACCTCCCCCTCACCCTCTCCCCCCCATCTCTACCACCCTCTCTCCTCCCTCCTTTCCTCCCTCCCCCTCCCCCTCCCTTTTACCCCCTCCCCTCTACCCCCTCCACATCGTATTCTCCGCCCCCCCTCTCCACCCTCCCTCCCCCTCTCCACCCTCCCCTCCCCCCCTCTCCCCCTCCTCTTCTCTCCCCCACATCCCCACTCCACCTCTCCTCTCACCCCCTCACTCACCCCCTCCTCTCTCTCCCCCTACCTCCCCCTCTCCCATCTACTCACTCTCTCCCCCTCTAATCTCTTTCTCCCTAATCTCTTTCTCCCCCATCCGTCCCTCTCTCACTCCCCCCACTCCCTCCTTCTCCTCTCTCCCCCTCCAATCTCTCTCCACCACCCCCTCTCCCCTCCCCTCTCCCCCCCACCTCTACCACCCTCTCTCCACCCTCCTCTCTCCCTCCCCACCCCCACTCTTCCCCCCTCCCTTCTATCGCCCTCTTATTCTCCTCCCCCTCTCCACCCTCTCCTCTACTCCCTCCCTCTCCCCCTCCCCTTCTCCCCCCCCCCCCACCTCCCCCCTCCTTTTCACTCCCCCTCCTTTTCTCTCCCCTCCAATTCTCCCCACTCTCTCCCTCACACCCCCTCCTCTCTCTCCCCCCTCCCCCCTCTACTCTCTCTCCCCTCTACTCTCTCTCCCCTCTAATCTCCCCCTCTCTCCCAAGTTGTCCTACCCCCTCCCTATCTACCCCCTCCCTAGCTACCCCCTCCCTATCTACCCCCTCCCTCTCTACTGCCCTCCACTCCCCCCCCCCTCCACCTCTACCCCTCCTATCTTCCCCTCTCCTCCATCCCCTCCTGTTCTCCCCCCCTCCACCTCTCCCCCTCCACCCCCCTCCCTATCTACCCCCTCCCTCTCTACCGCCCTCCACTCCTCCTCCCCCTCCACCTCTACCCCTCCTATCCTCCCCCTCCACCTCTACCCTCCTATCCTCCCCTTCCTATCCTCCATCCCCTCCTGTTCTCCCCCCTCCACCTCTCCCCCTCCTCATCTCTCTCCCCTCCACCTCTCCCCTCCTCTTCTCTCCCCCCTCCAACTCCCCCTCTTCTCTCACCCTCCCATCTCCTCCAACCCCCTCACTCACCCCCTCCTCTATCTCCTCCCCTCCCTCCCCCTCTCCCCTGTGCTCCCTCTCTCCCCTCTATTCTCTCTTCCCCTCCCTCCCTCCCGTGCCTTTCCCTCTCTCGCCACTCTCCCCCCATCTCGCTCCCTTCTCTCTCCCCCCTCCTCTCTCTCCCCCTCCTCTCTCTCTCCCTCCTCCCTCTCCCCCTCTTCTCTCTCCCTCCTCTCTCTCCCTCTCCTCTCTCCCCATCCAATCTCTCTCCACCTCTCCCCTCGCCTCTCCCCCCCACTTCTACCACCCTCTCCTCCTTTCTCCTTCCCCCTCCCCCTCCCTTTTATCCCCCTCCCCTCTATCCCCTCCACATTGTATTCTCCTCCCCCTCTCCACCACCTCTCCCACCCTCCGCTCTCCACCCTCCCCATCACCTCTCCCCCTCCTCTTTCCACCACCTCCCCCTCCCCCTCTTCCCCTCCACCTCTTGCTCTCTTCTCTCCACCCTCCAACTCTCCCCCTCCTCCCCCCTCCGTCTCCCCCTCACCTCTCCTCTCACCCCCTCACTCACCTCCTACCTCCCCCTCTCCCATCTACTCGCTCTCTCCCCTCTAATCTCTCTGTCTCCCCTCTAATCTCTTTCTCCCCATCCGTCCCTCCCTTCCACCCCATACCTTTCTCCCACACCCCCTTCTATCTCCCACTCCCCCTTCTATCTCCCACTCCCCCTTCTATCTCCCACTCCCCCTTCTCTCTCCCACTCCCCTTCTCTCTCCACGCCCCCTTCTCTCTCCCCCCTTCTCCCCCTTCTCTCTCTGCCCCCTACTCTCTCTCCCATTCTCTCTCTCTCCCCCTCCACTCCCTCCTTCTCCTCTCTCCCCCTCCAATCTCTCTCCACCACCCCCTCTCCCCTCCCCTCTCCCCCCACCTCTACCACCCCTCCCTTCTACCCCCCTCCACTCCCCCTCCACCTCTTATTCTCCTCCCCCTCTCCACCCTCCCCTCTCCTCCCCTCTCCCCCCTCCTTTTCTCTCCCCCCATCAACTCCCCCTCCTCTTCTCTCCCCTCCAACTCTCCCCCTCCCCTCTCCTGCCTCCCCTCACACCGCCTCCTCTCTTTCCCCCTCCCTCCCCCTCTACTCTCTCTCGCCCCTCTACTCTCTCTCTCCCCTCTAATCTCCCTCTCCTCTCCCCTCCCCCACTTCCCCACTCCTCTCCCCTCTTCCCCTCACCTCTCCCCTCCCCTTCTCCTCCCCACCCTTCTCTACTCCCCTCACCCACCCTCTCTCCTCCCCTCCCCCTCTACCACACCCCTTCCCCTATCCCTATCTCCCCCTTTACCCTCCCCGCTCTCCTCCCGTCCCCACTCTCTCCCCTCCCTCTCCCTCTCTCCTCACCCATCTCTCCTCACCCCTCCTGTGTGTGTGTGTGGGTGTATGTCAGGTGAATGTCATTTTGATTTTGCCTTTGATTCGTTGGTCCGCCAAGACCACACGCAAAAACCCCGAGATTTTTACCATTTCGCTAGCGATTTTACTTTTACATTCGCATATCCACTCATTAAATTTCGTCATTTTTCTGGATACATTTTAACAAAATCCTCCCCCCACACCCCCACTCACTCATTTTGTCACCTCCTGCTGGCCACCTTCTCATTGCGTGCCGCGCGACCATAACGGCTGCTGTCGCCTGGCTCTCCTCCACTTCCCCCTCCCCCGGCGTGGCTCTGTCACGCTGGTGGAAGGCACAGATCGGCTGGTCCCCCGCTGCTTTTTGCCGTCCTCGCTGCCGGCCCGCACGCTTGCACTGTCTGAAAATCCCGCGTGTCAACGGCCTGTCGGCCCACAGGCGCATTGAGGGCGTACGCAGCGTCTCCACGGGCGTACGCAGCGTCTTGACGTCGTACGCAGCGTCTTGACGTCATACACAGCGTCTTGACAGCGTACGCCTAGCGTGTGGCGTTGCGCGATGACGTCAGGCAGCCCCCCCTTACAACCGCGAGTTGCGGGAACAGACCCAACGGGTCTGCACAGTCTAGTATACTTTTAAGTGTGTGTGTGTGTGTGTGTGTCATTTTGCATGTGAAATGTATCTCCTCGAAAACCAGACGCCGAAACGGGAAACTTTTTACGTATTTCAGTAGAGATTTTCCTCGTGAATTTAGAAATCCACTCCGCTGTACATTTGGTACATTATTTTCCTGACTTTTTTATTAAAATTGTTGACCAATCTTACCTTTTTTTTAAAATCTGACCGCTGCCCAGCTGCTGACGTTACAGTAACAGTGACATTTTTACATCTTCTGGTTGAAATTTTCCTTATGATTTCAAAAATCCAATCCTCTATGAATTTGGTCAATTATTTCCTGAGATATTTATTAACCTATTTCTTAACTCTTTTTCTTTTTGTTTTTAATTTTGCTCTTATAGGGTCTTAAAATATTTAAAAAAAAAAAAAAAGAGATATTTATTAACATTTATCACCAAACTGACATTTAAAAAAAATATTAAGGTTGCCCAGTTGCTGACCTCACAATGCCTTTGCACCTGGCCCAACTGCGTACTGGCCCCGCCCGGCCCCGCCCCCCCCCACCTGCCTCCTGGCCCCATACCGCCCTGCCCCCACCTGCCTCCTGGCCCCACCCGGCCCCGGCCCCCCAGCCTGCCAGGTTGTTGATTCCATTGTTTTTCATTGAACTGAATTGAATTATTTCTCACTTACCATCACTAATTCTTAATATTGACTTTTAATTTCAAAGACAGTTTAAAAAAGAAAAATTAGCTGTCTTCATTGACAGCTTAAATCGGACCCGCTATATGTGTGTGTGGGGGGGAGGGTGGGGGGGGGTGTCCTCCCCTGAAGTCCTTAGAGCTGCCGACAGTTTTCGTGCATGAGACGCGGACGCTTCATTTCCAGAAAATTCTGAACGCGTGATGCACGGTTGCATTTCGCTCTCTCTGTCTCTCCCCCACTCTCTCTCTCCCCATCTCTCTCTCTCCCCTTTCTCTCTCGCCCCCCCTCTCTCTCTCCCCCTCTCCCCTCTCTCTCTCCCCCTCTCTCTCTCCCCCTCTCTCTCTTTCCCCCTCTCTCTCCCCCCTCTCTCTCCCCCCTTCCACTCCCCTTCTCTCCCCCACCCTCCCTCCCCTAAACCCATTGCCCCCCTCCCCTCCACCTCTCCCCGACCCCCTTCCCTCCACCCCCTCCCCACCCTCCCGCCCCCTCTCTCTCTCTCTTTCCCCCTCTCTCTCCTCCCCTCTCTCTCTCCTCCCCATCTCTCTTACCCCCTCCTCCCCCACCCTCTCCCCCTCACCCACCCTCTGTCTCCTCCTCACCTCCACCCCCCTATCCCTCTGTCTCTTGCCCTTCAGTCTCTGCCCCTTTCTCTCTGTCTCTTCCATTCTTTCTCTGCCCTCACTCTCTACCTCCCCCCTCCCTCACTAGACGCGCCTGTGAGTTAGGGGCTATGCGTCAGTGAATAGGGTAGTTATGGGGTAAAAGGAGCAAATTAATAATATTAATATAATATCAAGGGGGGTAGTTAGCGTGTGTGCGGGGGGGTAGTTAGTGTGTGTGATGCCGCATGCCGCCCCCCCCCAGGCCCCCCGCAACCACATGTTGAGGGAACAGACCCAACGGGTCTGCACTTCGTCTAGTATATTACTAAAACTCTCTTGTTTGTTTCTATGTGTGTGTATGTGATCCTTAAATTACGCCAAAACGGTACACGATAGCGCTATAATTTTTACACCACCTTACTCACAATAGTCTTGTGGTGTGTTTTCATCGTTTCATTCAGATTAATGTTATTTTGCAAGTTATTCACATTTTTAACTTTACAAAATCCAGTTTGAGAAAGAATGACTTGAACATTGCAGTGGCAGATACAGCTATGACGTCACAATGGGATCTCATTTTGCAACAATGTTGCATTCACAGAACACTAAGTCCTGGCAGAGGGAGGTTGAACAGGAGGAGAGGGAGTGCTGTGGGAGGCAGGGGAAGTGGAATTGGAATTTATTTTAGAAGTCCTGGCAGCAAGTGTTTGCATTTAAAGTTTAAAAAGAGGGAGGATGAAGAGGAGTGGGAGGGAGTGCTGGGGGATAAGGGGAAATGAGCCACTCCTGCGCATATGGGGGCTGTGGGTGAGTGGTGGAATATTGCATTGGAGGAACGGGTTGCGTTGGGGGACCAGACCTTCCCGTGTCAACAGGGATCCAACGGGTCCCACTTGGTCTAGTATATATACACACACACATATATATAGATATGCTGTGGCAAGTTTGTTCGGATTGTTGTTATATGTTACAAGTTATTCACAATTTAAACTTTACAAAAAACACTTTTACTAAAAACACTTTCCACGCCCTGCCCGTTAGTCGCATATGACATCACCATAATGTCGCAATGGATCCCGAATCTAATTTACATTCAAAATTGTGATTTTAAAAAAAAATCAATTTTAATCAAATTCTTCCATTTTCATTCACAATTTTCACACACAAAAATCGTGATTTTCATTGTGAGGGGTGGGATGGGGGGAGGTGAGGAGTGGCGGAGCAGGGGGATAGAGGGAGAGGAGGGGATAGGGAGTGGAAAGTGGGGGAGGTGAGGAGGGAGAGTGGGGTGGAGGGGAATAGAGGAAGAGGAGGGGAGAGTGGTGGAGGTACGGAGTGGGGGATAGAGGGAGAGAAGGGCAGTGGGGGAGTGGGATAGGGGGAAGGTGAGGAGTGGGGGAACAGGAGATAGAGGGGGAAGGGAGGGCGCGGAGAGGCCGCACTGGAGCCTCGGTGCTGAGGCTGGGTCTGGGTGCGGCGGCGTTGCTGCTCCGGACCCGAGCGATGGGGTCCGGGGACGAGGAGAGGCCTCGCCGGGGATCCGGGGCCTGGGCACTGACGCTGGGTCTGGGGGTGGTGGTGCTGCTGCTGCTGCTGCTGCTGCTGCTCCGGGCCCGCGCGACGGGGTTCGGGGAGAGGCCGCGTCGAGGATCTGGGCCTGGGCGCTAACGCTGGGGCTGGGTCTGGGGGCGGCGGCATTACTGCTCTGGGCCCGCGTGGCGAGGACAGGGAGAGGCCGCGCCGGGGATCCGGGGCCTGGGCGCTGGGTCTGGGCGTGGCGGTGCTGCTGCTCCGGGGCCACGGGGAGGAAAGAGGAGCGGGACCCTAGAGATCCTGAGGAGGAAGAGTGTGGGGATTGAGGGAGAGGAGGGGATAGGGTGGTGGAGGGAGAGGAGTGGAGTGGGGAGGTAGGGAGTGGGGGGGATAGAGGGAGAGGAGGGCAGTGGTTGAGTTGAGGAGGGAGAGTGGGGGGTGGAATAGGGCGGAGGTGAGGACTGGGGGTAGGGAGGGGAGATGGTTTATAGAGGGTGGGAGGGAGTGACTGAGGGTAGGGGAAAGGAGTAGAGAGGGAGTGGGGGAGGGGAGGAGGAGAGGGGAAAGAAGAGGAGGGTGAAGAGGAGGGGGAGGGGAGTGCTGGGGGATGAGGGGGAATGGAGGAGGATAGAGGTAGGAAGAGGGATGGCGAGGCACAGTTGGGGAGGGTTGCCGTGACTCGCTTCACAACGGGGATCTCTGGCGTCACAACGGGAACCCCTCAGCCACGTCTGCGCAGTTGGGGGCTATGGGTCAGTGGTGGAATATTGCCTTGGGGGACGGGGCCCAACAGTCTAGTAAAATATAAAATCATTAAGACCTGACATTATGCATATTTTAAAATCTTAATTGCTTAAGTTCAACCAGTACAGAGTAATATGTTTCTTTTTCTTTTATTTCAGATGTTTTGCACCAAAAAATGACAGAAACTTGTGCAACTGCTCACATTGGTGGCGTAAATATTGTTTTACTTGAAGGGATTACACCAAACATTCAGTGAGTAAAGGATGTTCTTTCGATCATCTTTAGGTCTTTAAACCATCTTACGTGTTAGAGACATACTGGGGGTGGTGGAAGGTAGTGGGTCTTGGAGAATTGGTTTGCCATTTTTTTTTCCTTGTATGCCTCAGACGTTGTAGTAAAGATCCATCCAGTTTGTTTTGAAGATGCAGATAAATATATTGCCGGAGCACTAAAGTGCTGAAGAGAGGCCAACCGCACCAAATACCTGTGTAATGCAGCTTTCTATTAGTCTCCTGTATATATTATAATATGATATTTTTTTTAACATAAATTTATTAAAAGAACAATTGAAAGTTGTGATTACTATGGATAAATATTTAAAGTGCTTTAAATGTTGCACTTGACTGCCTTAACAGCTTGAGACACAAGAAACTGCAAATGCCAGATTCCTGAGCAAAACACAAGTGCGGGTCCTAACTCAAATGTTGTCTGTCCATTCCACCTAGCTACTATCTGACCCGCCTGAGTTCAGCACTTTGTGTTTTGCACGTTTTCAAATCTAAATT
>JAXLNO010000774.1:0-100399 GCA_038087875.1 Malacoraja senta | reverse complement strand
ACAAAGTGCGGGTCCTAACTCAAATGTTGTCTGTCCATTCCCTCCATAGCTACTATCTGACCCGCTGAGTTCAGCACTTTGTGTTTTTGCACTTTTTCAAATCTAAATTCTCAGTTGATAGCTGATCTACAAAGAGAATTTTCAGGCAATAAGAATTTAAGCAATTAAGTTTGGAAGATGTAGGCCATGTTGTCAGACAGTCTAGTAAAATATAAAATCATTAAGACCTGACATTATGCATATTGCATAGTGAGATTTATATGCATAGTGAGATTTGATCAAAACTTCCTCTCACACCACAGCAGTTAATGTGTGATATATTGTTTATCCATGCAAAAGTTTTGGTTTCTGTTGATGATGTGATTTTAGCTGCCCTGGGGCATTCACTGCTGTGGCTGACCTGTGCTACGCTGGTTGACTATTCACATGAGCAGCACCTGGCTGCTATGCCGGCCCACAAGCCTGAGTCAGTGTAAACCTAATTCAGGTAGGCAGTCCCCATTCAAAAAGGAGGAATGCCTAATGGAGGAAGGATTAGTAGTTATTTATTTAAGTTGCTTAATTAACATTTTTAATTTTGTATGAATGTGTAAAATGTTTAACAAGGAAACTGTTTTTATTTAAAGTGATGATTCCAAGTTATTAAATGTTTGTGGAAGTCAGACATTCACAAACATTAAATAATACCAAGGTAGACAAAAATGCTGAGAAACTCAGCGGGTGAGGCAGCATCTATGGAGCGAAGGAAATAGGCAACGTTTCGGGTCGAAACCCTTCTTCGTAAAGTGTATGTAAAAGTGTTCTTGTACATCGGTGGAGCTGCATACTAAATCTCGTTGCACTGACGTGCAATGACAATAAAAGATATTATTATTATTATTATTATTCAGACTCACGTTTCGGGTCGAAACCCTTCTCCAGTTACTTCTTAAACATTAAATAATACAGAGCTTTGACAGCTGGTGAGACTGTAACAGGCCTCGTCAACCTTTAATTTTATTCTGTGTATGTAATATAATGTCTGCATTGGGATGGCAATGCTGAAGTGCTAAGAGCTGAGAGACTGTGCCAAAGGTCACATTAGAACATGCACCATGCGCCAGAGTAGTCCATTCATGATTTTGGCAGAACAGAAATCTCTCATTAACTAAAATATATGTGGGATATTGTTGTAATAGTTTGTGGGTTTGCAAATTGCAAAACATTAAAAATAGTCTTACATTTCTTAAAAAGGTCAATTGAAAATGGGTCATGCAGAATATTGTATATATTTTAACATTTTTTATGCCTTGAGGTGAAAATTTATGTTGCCAGACCTCGAAGTGAGATTGGGCAAGCTAGGACTTTATTCCATGGAGTGCAGGAGGCTAAGGGTGATCTTATAGAGGCATACAAAATCATGACAGGAAATGATAGGGTGAATGCACAGTCTTTTGCACAGGGTAGGGTAATCAAGAACTGGAGGATATGCTTTAAGATGAGAGGCGAAAGATTTAATAGGAACCTGAGGTACAACCTTTGCACTCAGAGGGTGGTGGATATATGGAATGAGCTACTAGAGGAGTTGAGGCAGGTTCAATAACAACATTTAAAATACACTATGACAGGTGCATGGATAGGAATGTTTAGAGTGATATTGGCTGAATGCAGGCAAATGTGACTAGCTTAGATGGGGCATTTGGTCAGCGTGGACAAGTTTAGCCAAAGGATCTATTTCCGTGCTGTATGTCATAAGGTCATAAGGAATAGGAGTAGAATTAGGCCATTCGGCCCATCAAGTCTACTCCGCCATTCATCATGGCTGGTCTATCTCTCCTTCCGAACCCCATTCTCCTGCCTTCTCCCATAACCTCTGACACCTGGTCTAATCAACTGAAAATGACTCTATTAAACTTTTTATTGTAGCATTGGGTTGATGTTGTGATTAAGATTCATTAAAGTTTAGTTTCATTTGATCATCATAACCCAAAATAGAAATCATAACCAACCTTTCTAATAGTTTGAAGAGCTGCAAATGAAAATACAACCTTGCATTAAAAAATGTTTATAGCTTGGATATTATAAAGTGTTTTATGTTAATTATATATTTAATTGTCCATAGTTTGTCACATTTGAAAATGTGGCTGCTACTTTGAGGATTACAAGTTGCACAAATAGAAATGTGTGAATGACTGGACAACCTGCTTTCCTACAATGGAACGATAAATATTAACTGGCACTCAAGGGAGACCTATTTTAATCATGTATCATAGAATAATATCTAGCTGAGAGAGTAGTTTCATCAGACAAAACAGCAGCCCTTTGGTACTGTTTTAAGTTTCTTTTTAAGAAGATTTTAAGGGTGACTTGCTTCCACATCGTTTCTGTGGATTCTGAGATGACCAATGAAGCTAAAGCAATGTCTGCAGACTCTTCCACAGAGCAGACAGGAGCTGCTTGATGGGCAGTCGGGTGGGCAGATGAGATGGTGCTTATGCAGAACCCCTGTGTGGTCCCAATGTGTGGATTAAGGTTCGCAGCACTACACCAATGCTCCTTCTTCACTTTGAGTGGCCAGGGATCTGCAAGAGATGGTGAAAATGTAAGATGGAATGAGTTTCTAAATAGCTTCCCGAAACAAATAAAAATTCCCTCAACATAGAGTTCTTGTGCAGCTACACATACAAAAAATCTGCATATGCACCTGTGATTTTTGAACACTGCATGCAAAGTATTATTGCCAAAAACTTCTGAGCATTAAAATGGTTGGAGCTACATTCTTTGACACATTTTTCTCCTTTGCATTTCTTTTACACCTGCCTCTCTCTTTCATATGCCCAATAAGATTTGTCTAAGACAATAGGAAATAGGGAAAAATAGGAATGTGGAAGAGCATATGTCACTATTGCTGGCAGCACATTTAAAAACATGTGCATCTTGCATAAGTAGCCATGTAGGTGACAGTTATTGCAGAGTATTTCAGAATAGTGAATGCAGTCATTATTAATCTTCAATGATTATTAGATTATTTAGAACAAAGTCTTGATTTTTGTATGTAATTATTTTTTTAAATAAACTTCACCATATCTTCAAGTGCCTTTCTAGGGGCTTGCAGATGGAGTTCATTATTCTGCATGCTATGTTTTGATTTTCTTCCCTAGCTAATGCCCAACAAAGACTTACTTTTTGTGATACTTAGCCAGTTTTAACCAATACTAGACCAAGTGCAGACACGTTGGGTCTGTTCCTCCAATGCCCGGTTGTGGCGGGGGGGCGGCATGCGGCGTCACACGCACTAACCACCCCCAAGCTAACTACTCCCCCCCTTGATATATATTAATATTATTAAGAGGGGGGGGAGTAGAGAGTGAGGGCAGAGAGAGAATGTGGAGAAACAGAGAGAGGGGCAGAGACAGAAGGGCAAGAGACAGGGAGAGGGGGTGGAGGGGAGGGTGGGGAGAGAGAGAGGGGGCTGAGAGTGGGGAGGGGTGGAGGGAGAAAGGTGGTTTAGGGGAGGGAGGGCAGGGGGTGGGGGAGAGGGGAGGAGGGAGAAAGGGGGGAGAGAGAGAGAGAGAGAGGGAGGGAGGGGAGAGAGAGAGGGAGGGGGGAGAGAGGGGAAGGGAGAGAGTGGGGGGTGGGGTAGGGAGGGGGAGGGGGAGAGAGGTGGGAGGGGGGGGGAAGAGGGGTAGGGCCGCCAGCAGCCGTCTGGACATGAACACAATTCATTTCTTACGATCTTTTATGATAGACGGTGGTGAACTATGTAACAAAGGAATATTGAGTACATCAGTTATAATCTGTGGAAATTAGAACAAGTTATTTCTGTGTCTTGCGTTTTATCATCAAAATTTGCTAGAAAATCTATGACTAGCAATTCGGGCACTTAATGCATGACAGTAGGTCCTAGAATGTAGAAATATAGAGGGTTCAGTTTGCTGTACTGGTGAGTTAAAAGATACAGTGTTCAGTTGTGAATCTCCAGTCATGCCAGAGTTATTCTACTTCTTGTCTGCTTTATCCTGATATCAAATTGTTCTCAACCTCCTATTTTAAGAACAGGCTGGATTTTGCGAATCTGCTTACTTGCCATAGTGTTAATTCCAGAAATTAATAACGTGTGTATTTTTGTTTAATTAAATTATGTAAAAATACAAAGAGGGTGTTTAAAATAAATTGGGCTCCTCTAGAGATTGAGACAATATACCAAATATGGAAATTATTAAAACGTTTGGATGTTTTGTATCTGAATCTCCAATATAGTACATAGACAGGATATGCTGAACGCATATAAAATTAAGGAGCCACTTTCAGGTTGATATATTTACAGCAGGGTGCGTCTGCCTCTTTGTTTCAAAATCTTGAAGATAAAGTTGTGGATGTCGACAGAACTACTATTTAATGTTGTCAGTTTACTTTAAACCTGTTTTACTTTTTCTTACGTACATATTTTCTTTTAAATCTGTTGCATGCATTATGGATTTAAGTTTCAAATTATTCTTTGGAAAACATTGAGTTGGTTTGTGCACAGAGTTGACGAGTTATATTGTAATTGTATGCTAATATAGTACTCTTATTTTTATAAATTTACTGTTCTTTTATTGTTGATGTGGTAACGCTTAGTCGTGTGGTCTTGGAGCCAAAGAATTGTTCATTACATTTAATAACATGATGCCATGGAATGTTCAGCATACTCCACTCTTGCAAGATGCAACTTTGCTATTCAAATTTAAGTATATTATTGAGCTTTGAGAAATAGAAAAGGCATATTAATAGAAGAAACTCTGCATACTAAAGGTTCCACTGTTTGAATAAAGATTCATGCATGAATGTCTATACTTCATTTGTTCTTCTTTTATTTTTCTTGCTTTCTCTACAACCATCTTGCATAGGCTGGAGGGATTTTCCTACTTCACCTACAAGTACAGGCAAACAAGAATTTCTGTATGTTAAACTAGCCATGATTTTATCTTGCACTTTTAACTTAGAGGAATCTTTTTTAAAGATATTAATCTGCTCCAGTATTATGCTGTAATGTTATGCTTAAAGCAATCCTTGGACGATATGTTGATTTCTTGTAAGGTATAAAAATGTTAAATGTTGTACTTTTAAATATTGTGGTTTGCGTTGCATTGCACATTATTAATAGTTAACTAATAGTAAGATTTTGATGCCGAAACTGGCTGTATATATATTGCCTTTAAGAAATGGTGATTTTTTCTTTTTTTTATAGTTTGTAAACTATATAATTCCAAATTGATTTACAATGGTGCAGTTTAATTTGATTTAAGATGTGTGAATTATCTTTAGATCTATTAAAGTAGAGATGCAAATAAATTCAAGTTCATTGCATACATGTTTACTATCAGACGTATATCAGTACTTATTTTAGAATCAAGTTTAAGTTTAGATTTGTTTAGGTGTCATTAGAGTACAGATGATTGCACATTATGGGAAGGTTGTGTTGCTAGAAAACGGTTCATATCACTATCTGTAGTGCAAAGTCACGTCATCTGCACATTCATCAAGAGGCCAGAGTTGAAACATGAATTTATGTTTACTAACTTTTTTTCACTTAACTCCTGAGAGAGCAAATGTTATGCTGTATTTTTGGATAGTGATTAGTGAACCTATGATGAATTTCTGTTATCTGAGCAACTGTAATGTGGGGGAGGTCTATATAGATTAACAATATATTGCCCTTCGTGCTTACAGAACCTGTTAATCACAACCTCCCAACCTGAAAATATCCTGATTCCCGTACTCTCTGTTATGTGTACTATCTATCCTCCCTCCATAAACAGAATAAATTCAGTCCTAAGTGCACTCATTACGTTTTAAGGCCTCTTGTGAAGTTCGTTGCTTTAGGCTTTCTGAAAGTCCAAATACCTCCCATGTGGTTCCCTTTTATCTAATATGCCATTTGCAATGTCAAAACACTCAGATTTGTCAAACATGAAATTGCTTTCATAACTATTTATTGACAGCCCAGTCCTAATATTTTCTTGGTGTCCTACTATCATGTCATTAATAATAGATACGATTTTCTCCCCCACAGATGTCAGGTTAACTGTTCTGTAGATTCCCATTTTAATTTCTCTCCTTTTATTCTAAATAACAGGATTACACATGCTATATTCCAATCCATGGGAGCTATTCTTGAGTTGATTAAATTTTGTAAGATGGAGCCCAACGCATCCCTTCTCTTTAATGACCTGGCAGGCGGTCATCAGTTACTGGCAATTGATCAACTTTCAAACCATTAATTCCTCAATATTATTAATGCTAATTTATTTTATCTGATTTGCACTCAAGACGTTATTCATCTATTTTTCTACGGTTTCTATTATTTTTCATTGAAACAAACACACAATATTTGTTTAAATTTCTCTTCCATTTCCATATTTTCCCAGTATAATTTCTCCTGTTTCATTTCTCATCTCTGCACTGTGATCAGTTCATTTTGAAATTAGCCACTTTATGTTGTTTAAGGAATATTGAAGGAAAATTACCTACCGACCAAAATATACTGTCGCACAGGTGTTATTTTCCTGACTCTTTTCCTACGTGATCAGGCCATTTGTATGTGCTCAATGCTTATTTCTTCATTAATAGTTGTAAAAATACGTTTTTCAAAAAATGTGCAAGCAATGACTTACATTTTTCACTCAATTTCAAACAAGGAGCAACCCTCATATCGTCAATGACCACACGTTCACTGAAGGCCCCAAGTTTTGCTCCCTTCTTGTATCTGCATGGCTGAACATTAATCTACTTCTGCAGCAGTTCAATTTCTGTGTTTGGTTGCCTGCAGCAGCTTCTCACTGCTCTGATCATTGCCTGCATTATCAACCTGTCTCACGGTTGCATGGGCGGTGTTTTTTAACATGAAAACAGATGCATGTTTGTAATCATTGGGGGAGTAGTCAGTGGCCAGACACATGGGAAGATATCTGTCCCCACTCTGCCATGTTTTCTCTTCTCTCCATGTCAGCTATTTGATACGGTTGTGCTGGCGGGTATTCTTAAAGACTCTGCATTTTGCACAATGCCTTGCAGCAATATTATGCTGGCTGTAATCTTTACAAGTAACTGCTGTTGGGAATTGTGCACATACCTCTTTATTGTACCCATATTGAGGGGTGGTGGGGGAATGAATGTTGCATTTGTAAAGGAAAATTTCACTAATTTGTCTTTATGGGTTTGGCAAATGTTCAGGCTAAATGTAGAACAAATATCAAAGGTTCGCGAAATCTAATTAGGAGGTAATATGTTTTATATTTATTTTATGGTTCTTAATATAGGGATGTTACAGAAGGTATAGAAAAGGTCGAATCACAAGGATGTCATCACATAATTGTCACACAGGCTTGCACAGTTATAGCTTTGTTCGCTGCGCTGAGTTCAATTTAGTTTATTGTCACGTGTACCGAGGTACAGTGAAAAGCTTTTGTTATGTGCTAACAAACAGAAAGACAATACATCGATTCATTTACAGTGTATAGATACATGATAAGGAATAACGTTTAGTGCAATGTAATGCCAGCAAAGTCTGATCAAGGATAGTCCGAGTGTCTTCAAAGAGTATTAAAGAAGGAACTGCAGATGCTGGAAAATCGAAGGTACACAAAAATGCTGGAGAAACTCAGCGGGTGCAGCAGCATCTATGGAGCGAAGGAAATAGGCAACGCTTCGGGCCGAAACCCTTCTTCAGACTCAGCGAAGGAAATAGGCAACGTTTCGGGCCGAAACCCTAGTTCAGCATTGCTCTCTGGTTGTGGTAGGATGATTCAGTTGCCTGATAACAGCTGGGAAGAAACTGTCCCCGAATTTGGTGGTGTGCGTTTTCACATCTATACCTTTTGCTTGATGGGGGAAGGGAGAAGAAGGAGTGGCCAGGGTGCGACTTGTCCTTGATAATGCTTGATTAGGCCTTGCCAAGGCACCATGAGGTATAAATGGAGTCAATAGAAGGGAGGTTGGTTTGTGTGATGGTCTGGGCTGCATCTACAATTTTGCTGCAAATTCTTGTGGTCTTGGATGGATCTGTTCCCAAACCAAGCTGTGATGCTTCCTGATAAAATACATGAAAGAGTATGCAGTTTTGTTATGAAGGTTTACATAAATTGCACTTTAATATATTATTTTTATGGGCTCCAAAATAGATTACAAAATAAAAATATTTAGATTTAGCACATGTTAAGGGGGAGGTTGGCAGAAATGTCCTCACAAAAAGGGCAACCAGAAAAGCAACTTTGCTGTCACAAATTGCTGAATTGAAGCAATCAATTTATATTTTCACAAGGAATTATGCTGTTGATTCAAGAGTTAGATGGCTTGTGGACAAAATAACTTGATGGGATAAATGACCTGTTTTTTCAGAATAGCATTTAACAATTTTACATTTGTTTGCGGTCTCCAGTATCATTGGTTCCTAGCTTTTGACGATTTAATGTCTTTTGCTTATCTTTCTAGAACTGTAGTTAAATGCAGTATTGCCAAATCTCAGGCTCTCTACAGTGCCCAGAGAGGATTGAAGACCAACAACACAATGGTTATAAAAGTAGGAGCAATCAGCATCAATATCCCACAACATCCTGCTACACTACATAGCATGATGGTTCGGAGCTCTCACCAGCTATCCAAACAGATTTCTGATCTCATTCGTCAGCCATTGGCTTCGTAAGCATTTTTTTAAAAATCTCTTGTTGATGTACTGTGCATAATGTACAATAATATTTTACATTGGTGGATTTTGAAAACATGCAAAAATAAGAACTGCTTGCTGCAGACAAGTCCATGTAATTTGTGCTAATTACAATCTGGTATATTGTGCGTGCTGCTCATTTTGCGCTCTTCTCCACACTGGGGTGACCAAATGCAGATTGCAGGAGCCATGAATTGTCGTGGCTTGCTACTCCAATGTTCTGTCGTGATTTCACTCTGACCTTGACTTCAATGTCAGGGTTTATCTTCATCTTGGTGTAGATTACATGAACAGAAGATAATGTGGTTTATAAGTGGGAATAACTGCTATAAATATCAGAATACAGTTACATAAAACACGGATACAACCCAAAGCCATTGCAATGAGGTGGTTAATAACTAGCAAGGCAGCTCACAGTCATGGTTGTTGTCGTCTTGCTCATTTTCCTGAGCTGGTCGGGGTGCTAGGCCAAGGCAAGCGTTGTTCTAAATTGTCTATTATGCCTTTGGCTCGGATTCTGCTTTTATGTTGAATTTCAGGGGCAGTAAAGTTCCTCAAATCGATTAGTAATTTAGATTTTCCCCTCAACTGAACCATACATTTGTGAGAAAACAAGGAGCAATGTCGGCTTTTCCTAGTGAGGGAATCAATCCAGGTTACTACTTAGTTAGGTATATAGCTCTTTGATGAAGGCCACAGCCAAAGAAAAGGTTCTAACCACTGTAAAAAAATCTACCCTTCATCAAATCTACCCTTTACCCAAGGTACTGGAAAAAATGGTATTCAACCAAATACAACACTTTCTGAATCAAAATGACATTTTAGAGAAATTTCAATTTGATTTCAGAGCAAATTACAGCACTGAGACTGCCCTGATAAAAATAGTCAGTGACCCGAGAGTTAGCACTGACGATGACAAAGTCTCAGTGCTGATCCTCTTAGACCTCACAGCAGCTTTTGACACCACAGTATTCTTATAGATTGCCTAGAAAACTGGGTCGGCCTGTCAGATCAGGCACTGTTGGTTCCAATCATATATAAGTGGAAGGAAGTACTTTGTTAGCCTTGGGGACTATGTATCACAGCTGCAAGATATACCCTTTGGTGTAGGACAAGGTAGCTGACTTCGCCCCCTACTCTTTTCCTTGCATATGCTGCCGCTAAGAGGAGTTATCAGACAGCATAATGTAAATTTTCTAAGTTATGCTGAGGACACTCAATTATACCTCTCTGTCGAACCCACTGATGCAAATGCCTTAAGTTCTTTGACCTCCTGTTATTTTCCATTTAAAAAAATGGATGAATGCTAACTTTCTTAAACTCAACGATGACAAGACTGAGATTTTCTTACTTGGATCAAAACCCAAGAGAGAAATGTTACTCGGTAAACTGGGAAATTTGACTGCCTATGTCAAACAAGAAGTCACAAGCCGGGAGGTAAAAACTGACAATGATCTTAATTTTAAATCTCTCATAAAATAAAGTAACAAAATGTGCTTTTTATCACCTCAGAAATATTGCTAAAGTACGGCTTTTCTTAACTCAACACGACTGTAAAAAACTCATACATGCTTTCATATCAAGCAGACTTGATTACTGTAATGCCTTATTTACCAGTCTGCCTTCAAAATCCAACAACAAGTTACAGCTCATTCAAAATGCCGCAGCCCGGCTTTTAACAAATACCAAGTAAAGAGAACATATTACCCCAGTATTATACTCCCTTCATTAGCTCCCTGTGAGATCCAGGGTCGACTATAAAGACCTCCTTCTTGTCTATAAAGCCCTAAATGGCTTAGGAGCAGCATATTTTACAGACTGCCTCCTTCCCTATGCCCCTACTCGAGCGCTCAGGTCTTCTGATGTCGGCCTGTTAGCCACTCAAGGCCGCAGCAATAAGAAAATTGGTGAACCAGCCTTTTTCAATTACACCCCCAAGTTGTGGAATACCTTTCCCAGGGCTATGAGAGACGTCCACAGTTGACATTTTTAATCGGCAGCTAAAAAACTATCTTTTCAATCAACCTTTTAACTGCCTTTACCTCTTCTGATGACAATGTAAAAATTACCTTTATTCTCTTGTATTTATCTCGGCATACCTTTCAGCAGCTTGTGTGCTCCTATAATATATGGGACTCTGTATTTGACCTCAGTGTTTTTATTTGTTGTCCTTTTATACACTCAATTTTTTATTTTATATTTCTTATATAAATCTGTGCTTTTTATGTTATTAACTGTCTATGTCCTTACTGTTTTAAATTGTAATTTTGTTTAAACCTGGGTTTTTGTGAAAAGCACTTTGGGTTGCATTCAATTGTGTGAAAAGTGCTATACAAATATAGTTATTATTAAAGTGTTGGACTAACTCAGCGGGTCAGGCACTGTCATCCACAATCTGAAGTTTAACACATCCAGGTCTATTTTCTTCCCAATATACTTGCCCATCAACAAATTCTAAAAATAATTTCTAATTACTTCCCAGGACCACATCAACAATTCTAATATAACTGGGCAGAATAAACGGGTTGTAAATCAAAAAAATAGTGATGTTGGAAATCTGAAATAAAACCAGAAAATTTTGGAAGGAATCAGCAAATAAGACAGCACCTGTAAAAAGTTTAACGTTAAAGTGGAAGAAATATTTTTTTACATCTTAGTGGGATCAGGCAAAGAGAATGTCTTTGATAGTGCCAGGTCAGGGTTATCGAGATGTTTACATTGGTTACAGAGCTGTTTGCTTATTGATTAATGAGGAGACTTGGAGAGGAACATATTAAAGCTGTAAAATATACATAGCGCTGCTGCTGAACCTGAAACCAAAAGTAGAATGCCAGAAATACCTGCTGTAAACCTATGCATCTGTTATATTAACTTGCTCATTTTTCACCCCCATAGCCATTGCCTGATGTGCTGGGAATTTCTAGCACTCCATTTCAACATTTGTTTTTATTATTTCATGGTAATATTAAACATTCTCCATTTGTGAATTCAAAAATCTTTCAAATATAAATTTGCATTAACATCTGTTCAAAAGCAGGGTTATGAAATATCACTAAGGTCCTTCTACTAAGGCTCAAATGTTACTTTGTTTATTATGTTTAGCATACCAGTGCAAAGGGAGGATGTTTCTACACCACAATCTTCTGAGAAACCACCTTCAAGTGTCAATCAGACTCCTGTTGAAACAAACGAATTTCCTCAGCTGCCAGAGGGGTTGGAGAAGAAGCCAATTGTGCTTAAATTTAGTGCCTTATTGGATGGCATCACCATTGGTGCTGCATTACTGCCGTCTCTTAAAGCGGAATACAAAATGGGCAGGATGAAAAGCCATGGAATGACAGGTACGCATTTGTCAAAGTCTTCAAAAGTTTTCCAACGGCATGAAAATGATTGATAATGATCTTGATCAGAATCTTAAGTATTTAAAAACAACAAATAAATTCCAATTAATGAGTGAAAATGTCAAACGACTTCTGCCAAGGACATTTGTTTTCTATAATTAAACTTGACTCTAAAAATGGTGTGTCATTTTACGTGAGTGGAAACAATAATTACAGGATAGGTGGTTCAAAAGTAAAAATATAAAGCTTGACTTCTCAAAATTGTAATTGATAGCTTTCTTTGAAATGACCTGTACTTACTCAACTCAGTTAATTGGATCTATTGATAATTGCCTGGACTTCCACAGACTAATGTGGAGGGACTGGTGGGATATGGATCACATGCAGGCAGAGGAGATTAGTTTAACTTGGCATCATGCATGGCACAAACGTTGTGGGCTGAGGGAACTTTTTATGCACTGCACTGTTATCTGGTGTCAAGTGTGGAATTGCTGGCAGAGGTTTTACGTCAGTTTAGACTTGAATGTACAATGCAATTTATTCTCTATGTCCAGTTTAAAAAAAAAATCATAAAACTACATTTTATTTTTGTAATGATGATGGTTATTTAGCAATGTTACAACATTTTGAGATTTTAAAAATAAAGTCTGTAATTTATCGCATCAGATAAATCATAAAAAGAAGTTTAATTTGACACCTAATTCTCTTTCATATCTTTAGTATTAAAAAAGTTATGGCCATTTGCATACTCGGAAATTAGCATCTTGTTCCCTATTGCTTTTCCATTGACTTAACACAAAAGCTGTGATCGAGGACAGTCAAAAGCCCATAACTTTCTTAAAAATTAAGAGAACTGAAAGAAATTTTCAGTTATTATAGATTGAAGCATTCTGAAACAAATATGAAACAATCTTACTTAGATGACATGAAATTAAGCATATAATTAGTTAGTTACCTAATTGTAGCTAATTACAAAATTCAATTACTGGATCTAAACATCTATCAATTTCTTAAGAATAGATTAACATTTTTAAATAGCCTAAGTGTCCAAATAACATTCACACAAGAATTCACAATATAACATAATTATTAAATCTCATTGTCATGGATTTACAGGCCAAATGGAAGGAATTTAATGTTTAATACCTGTAAATTAATGGCCATTTAAATCATCTTGCGAGTTGGGTTTTCTGGAACGCGATCATTTGGAATGTTGATTTGCGGTGAATTTAAACCCGTATCGGCATGAAAAATTCTGCCGTTAGTTCGGGGAAAAGAATTACCGTTTCGCATTTAAAAATGTGAATTAAAGGCTTCTTTTTTATTTTTTTATTTTTATTTTTTATTGATTTTATTTTTATTTGAATTTCACAGCAATTTGCATACATACTATAATAACAGACAGTGACAGTCAAGGCATAATTGTACAACAGTATGTAATCGATCCTCAAAACCCTTACCCTTACCCACCTTCAACCCACCCATGTCAGGTCGGAACCAAACGGGGACAAACAACACTCACATACGTACATGTCCACACACAAATGGTAAAATAAACGAAACAAAATGTACTATATTAAAAAAAAGAGAGAGAAAAAATATATATATATATATTTAAATAAATAATTGTGGGGAGGGGGGGATTAAGGGGAAAGCAGCTGCTGTAGAACAAAGCAATGGTGGAGAACACTCAGTCCTCTTCCGAGTCCGGGGACAAGTTAAGAGAGTTAACCAGTTCAAAGAAAGGGTTCCATGTATCTAGGAATGTCTTGGTAGAGCCTTTGAGAGAGAACCTAAGTTTTTCAAGTTTCAAATTGTAAAGCACCTCCTTAATCCAACGGGCGTGTGTCGGGGGACAGGTAAGCCTCCAGTTAAGCAAGATCAGTCTCTGGGCTAACAAGGTTGTAAAAGCTAGGACCCGTTTCACCGCAACAGAGAGGTTGGTGTTGAGAGGGGTACCGAAAATGGCTGACATTGAGTTTGGAGGAATAGTCTGGTCGTAAGCTCTGCTTATCAATTCGAAAGCACTCCTCCAAAAGGCTGCTAGCTTAGGGCAAGACCAAAACATATGGCTATGGTTGGCAGGAGATTGATTACATCTGTTGCAGGTGTCACTAACAGCTGGGTACATTCTAGCTAATCTTGCATTTGTGTAGTGGACTTTATAAAGGACTTTGCATTGGATTAGGCCATGACGAGCACATATGGAGGAAGAATGGATCAAATCCAAGGCAGAGTCCCATTGCTGGTCTGTTAGTTTCGTATTCAGCTCTCCCTCCCACGCAGCTTTTAATGAGGTATGAGGTTTCAATAAAATCGACCCTAGCAAATTATACAAAATAGAGATGCATTTCTTCCGGTTGGGGTCTAAAGCTAAGATGTATCAGTCAGGGTTTCAGGAGGGAGATTTGGGAAATAGGGAAATGTCTTCTTCACAAAATCCCTAATCTGGAAAAACCGAAAAAGGTGGGAGTTTGGGAGGTTGTAGTTAGACGATAGCTCCGCGAAAGACGAGAAGATGCCATCCTTATATAGGTTTTTGATACTACTGATACCGTTGCTATGCCAGGTTTTGAATGCGTGGTCTGTACTTGAAGGTTTAAAAATTTGATTTTTAAGCAGTGGGGTCAACATGGAAGGGCCTTGTAAACCGAGGTTTTTCCTGAATTGACTCCATATCTTGAGCGAAAGGGACACAATTGGGCCTGCACCCACAGATGTTATAGAAAGGGGGAGTTGGGAGCATAGGACAGACCACAACGGGAGACGTGAACTCGCCTTTTCCATGTATACCCAGGTCGGTGGGTGGTCGCAATCATCATTCATCCAATACAGGAGTTTTTGCAAGTTAGCTGCCCACTAGTATCGCCTAAAGTCAGGGAGGGTCAAACCGCCATCACTCTTAGGAGATTGCAGTATCGCCTTTCGGATTCTAGTCGGTTTGCTACCCCATAAAAATTTAGATATTGTCCTTTCTAATTTATCAAAAAAAGATTTAGTGATAAGTATAGGGACGTGCTGGAAAAGGTACAGGAATTTGGGTAGAACAACCATCTTAACCAGATTTATCCGGCCCACGAGGGATAGCGGTAAAACTGACCAGCGGTCAAAATCTCTTTCGGCTTTCTCAACCAGAGGCAAAAAGTTTGTGCGGAACATATCAGATAAGGGTATTGTGATAAAAACGGCGAGATAGTGGAACCCATCCTCTGCCCATTTGAATGAGGTTAAAGAGCGAGGGAGCTGCTTAGCCAGTAAGTTAATCGGTAATAGCTCACTCGTTTGGTAGTTAAATTTATAACCAGAATACGCGCCAAACCGTTCTAAAATATTCATAATCACAGGGAGAGAACTGACTGGGTTCGAGATGTACTGGAGCAGTTCATCCGCATACAATGAGACTTTATGAGTTGTGTCAAACCGTGTAATACCTTTAAAGCCCTTCTCTGCGCGTAACCAGACCGTCAGGGGTTCTATCGCGACATCAAACAGGAGTGGTGATAATGGGCAACCCTGTCTGGTACCTCTCTGAAGGGTGAAGTGGGGCGACAGTATGTCGTTTGTTTGTACTGAGGTCACCGGGGACGAATATAATAGGCTGACCCAGAGAATAAAACTGTTACCGAGGCCAAACCTGTCCATCGCCTCATATAGATACCTCCACTCGACCCTGTCGAAGGCTTTTTCGGCGTCGAGGGAGACCACTATCTCCGGGGTCTCACTACTCGAAGAGTGGATGATGTTAAGGAGACGTCTAGTACTGTCGGCCTGGTATAAACCCTGTTTGATCTAACGAGATAATAGAGGGCATCACTCGTTGAAGACGGAGCGCAAGGGTTTTAGAAAGGATTTTGAGGTCCACATTCAGGAGTGAGATTGGTCTATAGCTACTACAAAGCAGGGGATCTTTCTCCTTTTTAAGAATTAGGGAGATAGTAGCCCACGACAAGGTGGGCGGTAGGCGACGATGTAAAAACGCCTCATTGTACATATCTCTCAGGACTGGTGCGAGGAGATCAGAGAAAAGCTTTGTAATATTCTACAGAGAAGCCGTCAGGGCCGGGTGACTTTCCGCTTTGCAGCGATGTGATGGCTGCATGGACCTCAGCTATGGTTATAGGACCACCCAAGTCTCTCATGGCTTCATCGTCAATTCGGGGAAACGTCATACTACTGAACATGTCACCTGCAGTGGGGGGACAGTCGGAAGTGTATAGTTCAGTGTAGAATTTAGCAAATGCTTCATTAATTCTGAGAGGATCAGTGTGAATCTCCCCTAAGCTGGATCTAATGGCTGGAATTAGCCGTGAAGTCGCCTCTGTTCTGGCCTAATAGGCCAAAAGCTTCCCAGCTTTATCCCCAGATTTAAAAAAGTGTTGCCTAGATTTAAGCAGTCGTAGCTTGGCTTTATTAATGGACATGAGGTCAAAGTCTGTTTGTAGCCTAAGGCGTTCTCTATAGAGATTAGGGTTTGGGTCAGATGCATATTTGTCATCAATGTCCTTTATTTTTTGTAACAGATCTGCCGTTTGGAACGTCTCGGTTCTTTTCAGGTTGGAGACAAAGGAGATGAGTTGGCCCCTAATATAGGCTTTTGAAGCTTCCCAGAGTATACCTCTTTCTATGTCCGGCGAGTCATTCAGCTCAAAATATAAGGTGATTTGGGAGTGCAAGAATTGCATGTAGTGAGCCTCTGCTAATAATGAGGAGTTGAACCTCCACTTAAAGGGGTTAGTTCGTTTGCGAAAATGAAGATCGAGGGAGGTCGCAGCATGATCTGATATTACGATGCTATGGTACTCACTGGATTTGATTTTGGAAAGCAGTCTTATCTAAGAGAAAGAAGTTTATACGGGTATACGTACGATGTACGTGGGAGAAAAATGAAAATAGTTTAGTCGTGGGGAATGTGAGTCTCCATGGGTCTGTGAGCCCCAGTTGTTTGGCAAGAACATGCAGAGTCTTACCGGATTTAGTTAAAGTAGAGGCTTTGTTCGAAGATCTATCCAGTTTAGGATCTTGGACCAGATTAAAATCTCCACCCACAATGACATGGTGATTTTCAATATTTGGGAGAGATGTAAAAAATTTGGTTATAAATGAGCTGTCATCCCAGTTGGGTCCATAAATGCTGGCCAATATGACAGGTGTGTCTTGCAGTTTGCCCGACACCATGACAAAGCGACCAGCAGGATCTTCCACAATTTTCTGTGGTTCGAACTTAATGTTCTTACGAATCAGGATAGCAGTGCCCCTAGCCCTATTATTAAATTTCGAGTGAAATAATTGACTAATCCAGCCTCTCTTAAGCCGTGTTACCTCTCTGTTCCGAAGGTGGGTCTCTTGGATAAAGAATATATCGCCTTTGAGCTGTTGCAAATGGGCCAAGATCCTATCAGTTTTGATAAGACTTCCCATCCCTCTCACGTTCCACGAGACAAATCTAAGAGTGTTGTTTGTGTTGGCCATACTTAGCTATATCCAAGCGAATGGGTAGTGCGCTGTAGTACTGCAAAACGAGACGGAAGAGCGCATCGAAGCCAGCTGCCGAGAGTGGGGATGTGGAAGGGGGGGGGGGGGGGGGGGGGAAGGAGTAATTAAAAAAAATATATATATATATATATAAAACAAAATGAAATTTAAAAAATAAAAAAAAAAACACACACACAACAAACAAGTGGAACACATATCATTTAACCATCTTTCAAACCCGTGTCTCCGGACCTGAGAATCCCCATGTCTCAACTGAACCTTGAGTGCCCATTGCACCAAGGTGCGTTGTCCTCGCATCCGCATGGAGATATCCGATCTTAACTCCCAATATCTCCACCTCCCAAAGCAACAGAATCACTCAGTGTCAATAAGGTAACATAAAATAAAATAAGTATAGTAATAGTAATAATGACAATGGTAATAATAATTTGAAAAATAGAAAGTAGAAATAAAGTAAGATATACATAGATAAATACAGTTAAAATAATAGCCATAGTAGTTGCACTGCCAGTACCATTGCTAACACTAATAGTAATGATAATAATGATGATAGTCATAATAAGACAAAGCAAATTAACAAAATGGTGATACTAAATAAGCAGGCTAACGTATAAGTGGAGCCAGAATAGCTTCCTTTGGTGTTAAGTAGTATGTCTTAAAATCGACAAAGTATAAAGAGAGAGTTAGCGTTGGAAAGGTTAGCAAATTACAAACTGGGCTCTTGGATTAAAGCGCAGTTAGTTCGGGGAAAATAATTACAGTTTCGCATTAAAAAATGTGAATTAAAGGCTTCTTAAGAAGCACTTTTATACAAAGAAATAAACTGCTTTCGTTTACCTGTCCCGTGTGTGAAATCCGTCCCCGTTGTCGGCGTTGACGGCTTCAGAAGCTGATTTTTAAAATGACTCCAGCGCTGACATTGTCGATCGAATAAAAATAAAAAATACACAAAACGCCCGTCGGAATGATTTTTCAGCAAACGCTTGCACTCCAACGAAATATTAACCAAGACAAGGTAGGAGAAACACGCGTTTTAACCCCGCCCCCCCCTCAAAGGCGTAAAAATCGCGCACACGGCCAGTGGCAGAATTACAGCGCCGCTGAAGGTAAGTATTGTAACATACCTAGGTTATTGCTATTTATATAACTGTAAATAAGTTATCACACTGTAGTTAAATGAAATCAATGCACTTGATGCAAATTTCCACCTTGTTGTCAACGATACTGAAAATATTGATCTTGTTTAAATGACATAAAAATAGATTTTTATTAGTGCACAGTGCCAAGGTTGTGTTGTCAACCATCTAGTTTGGTAATTATCAATTCCAGGTATGTATGTTGCAATTGCTTCAATTTACAAAATGTTTTAAAATGTAGGGGATTTTTGTTTCATAAATTATTGCCATCATCACATGTGTGGCATCTCAATTTGGAAATCTCCCTGATTATTTTCCAAGTAAATGTAAGGAGGGCAGAAGTCCTCCTCAAACTTTGTTCCATAGCTACCACTTTCCTTTACCTCCTACACTCAACCCATCTGTTACTGCCCAAATCTATATTTTTTTGTTAACTCCACCTTGAATTATTTAACTGCTCAGTTTACTGGCCCCTCATTTTATCCCTTCATAAATTTGACCTCTGGTCCTTATCCTAATCATTCTCTTTCTGCTGACCTACAGGTCCTGATCCTACCAATGCCTCTATTGCTATACTTGTAATATCCATATACGATAAGCTTGTGGCCTAGGCCATTGTTTCCCATTCTGTCCATTTCCCATTGTAGAATCTTTTCATTCTGTATTGAATGTGGATTGGAAGTAACAGGGAAGACACCTGTCTCCATCCCCATCTTAAAGTTCTCGGTCACTAATCACACATGAGGATATCATGTTCATCCATTTCCTGGCCAACCTAACTATCTTGCTGGAATTTAGAACAGCTCCCCATCCTAATCCATTGAGAGAGAACACAGGAAAGGAATGCTTTTTCGCAGTTATATACAATATATATTAACGATTTAGACAAAGGAATATAACATGTCCAAGTTTGCGGTTGCCACAGAGCTGGGTGGCAGTGTGAGCTGCGAGGAGGATGCTATGAGGCTGCAGGGTGACTTGGATAGGTTGGATGAGTGGGCAGATGCATGGCAGATGCAGTATAATGTGGATAAATGTCAGATTAGGAAAAGGGGAGGTGCAACGAGACCGAGGTGTCCTTTTACATCAGCCACTGAAAGTAAGCATGCAGGTATAGCAGGTAATGAAGAAAGCGAATGGAATGTTGGCCTTCATAGCAAGAGGATTTGAGTATGGGAGCAAGGAGGTCCTAATGCAGTTGTACTGGGCCCTGGTGAGACCACACCTGGAGTATTGTGTGCCGTATTGGTCTCCTAATTTGAGGAAGGACATTCTTGCTATTGAGGGAGTGCAGCGTAGTTCACCAGGTTAATTCCCGGGATGGTGGGACTGACGTGATGAAATAATGGATCGACTGGGCTTATATTCACTGGAATTAAGAAGGATGAGAGGTTCTTATAGAAACATATAAAATTCTTAAGGGATGCGAGAGGCTAGATGCAGGAAAAATGTTCCCCCTGTTGGGGGAGTCCAGAACCAGGGGTCACAGTTTATGAATAATAGGTAGGCCATTTAGGACTGAGATGTGGAATAAACCTTTTCAGCCAGAGAGTTGTGAATCTGTGGAAATCTCTGCCACAGAAGGCAGTGGAGGCCAATTCTCTGGATATATTCAAGAAAGAGTTAGATATAGCTCTTAGGGCTAATGGAATCAACGGATATGGGGAGAAAGCAGGAACAGGGTACTGATTCTGGATGATCAGCCATGATCATAATGGCTTGAGGGGCCGAATGGCCTACCCCTGCACCTATTTTCTATGTTTTTAACAGTTAAAAGTGATTGGAAATGCGATAATTTGAATGAAATTGTCCAATAACTTTTGTACAACCATGAAGTTAATACTGTTGAGTTTGAGTTTGGTTTTAGTTTATTGTCACGTGTACCAAGGTACAGTGAAAAGCATTTGTGCTAACCAGTCAGTGGAAAGACAATACATGATTACAATCGAGCCATCCACAGTGTACAGAAACATTATAAAGGGAATAACGTTTATTGCAAGATAAAGCTAGTCCAATCAAAGATAGTCCAAAGGTCTACTCTTTAGTTTTTGGTACGATGTTTCAGTTGCCTGATAACAGCTGGGAAGAAGACTGTTTTCACTTGTTTTATTAAAATTTCGATAAAACTGCCTAATATTTTCATTGTGTCAAGGCTTGAACCTCAGTTAGAAGCTGTATGTTGTTTAGAAATATGAGGGAAATGCATGAAAGGTTTGTAGTTATTGCAGCAACTATGCGGATGGTATTAGCACTGCATGTTTTCCAAATGAAAAAACATTAAAGTCCTATCTTTCCATATTGTTTTTTGGTAGACTTTGTTATGCAATTATCAACAATAGTTAGTTAAAGCTGTCATAGCACCAATATAAACTTTCTGTTATTACATATTTTTTTCCAATCACTAGGAGCCCAAACGAGGTTCACATTTGAGTTGCCCACTCACAGGCTGCGCTTCCAGTCCAAAGTAACACCTGTTGACATGGCAGCATTGCCGCCATCAGCCAGCCTTAACCTACCGCAAGTTACCATGTCTGGAGAATACATCATGGAAGAGCGTGAGTGTCACCCAGACAAATCCTGGAATGCAGATGAATTCCCATTGAAACAATGCTACTACCTACAGGGAAACTATTTGCGATGTGTTGCTGAGGTATGCCTGTTTAGAAAATGCTATTGGCATCAAACCAATTGTGTATTATGTTTAAAAGCAATACATTTCCTTTAAACTGTACTGACTATGCTCGTTTGTTTGCAGGTTGGTTCTTTTGAGCACAACTTAACTACAGACCTTTTGAATCAGCTGGTCTTTTTACAGAAAGTTTTTATGAAAGAGGTCAATGAAGTTATTCAGAAAGTGTCAGGTAATCAATAAATTTCCTTTTGGGATGAAATTACTTGAAAGAGCATTTGTTGATAAAACTCAATAACATCCTAAATGTAGACTACTACAATTTCCTTGTTTCTATTTTCGTTTGCATGCTTTGAAGTGTGTCAATGAAAATGTGACACTGATATTGGGGGTGGCGAGGTGGTGGGAGAAGAGAGCATGTGGTGGGAAATCTTACTGGAGCTTCCCGTATTCCAGGAGGAGGTGGTGGAATACCTGGAGATATGAGGATGTAAGTGTAAAATTAGGCCTTAGGTTGTGGGTTAAGGGCTTGCACTGCCAAGTGTGAAGAAAGATATGATTGAGAGGCATTTGGGTAGACACATGGATATGCAAGGAATGGAGGGATATGGATCACGTGTAAGCAGAGATTATTTAACCTGGCATCATGTTGGGCGTGGACATTGTTGGCTGAAGAGCTTGCTGAACTTTGCTGTGTTCTATAAATTTTGTAATTCTATGAATGAAAACAAAGCTTGCTACAAAATGGAGAATCACAGAAGTTGTTATGAAGATAATGGGATAGGAATGTGTGTTTGAAGGTGTAACTGCGGGTCAAATACTTTGCAGTTTGTAAATAATCTTATTCAGTTTCAAGCAATTGCCAAAGGGAGGAATGGAATTAATGGGAGGAATGTAAGTTTCTAACTAGAACAAACAACGGTGGTTTTGGTTTCCAGGTATTTCATTTGGGGAATTTTCTGCTCATCCAATCTTACAATTTAGAGGCAGCAGAAGATTTAAGATATATGGTAGACACAAAATGCTGGAGTAACTCAGCGGGACAGGCAGCTTCTCTGGAGAGAAGGAATGGATGATGTTTCGGGTTGAGACCCTTCTTCAGACATATGGTTATTCTTAAAATATATAACATATTCTTAAGATATATGGTTCTGAGTTAATGCTGGTTGCCATAACAGCACTTTTGGGAGATGACATTTTATTTTGGGAGAATATTGATGAGAAGCAATATGTTTAGAACAAATAGGAAGTTAATACGTGTAAAATTATTTTTTAATTCTTTAGCAATGACTGCATAAAATAAGAATAGAGTGATGTATTTCTGGTCCTGACCAACCAAATTGAGAAAGATGACGGACATAATCACATCAGAAGGTGCAGACAGGCCGAGAATAAGCTTTAGGTTGATTCTTTATGCTATCCAAACAGATCAGATATACAATACATAGTCACAATCAAATCAAAGTCAAGTACAATAGATACTATTGTACTACAGATACCACAGTGCAGAAATGGATTAGCAGGGATTCTATTTGAATAGAACTGTTTGCACAACATTGGTAATTTGAATCAGTGCAATTTCAATATGCAATATCTGGCTCACAGCATGGGATCTGCTGGCCCATCCTCTAAGCGACATGCCTTGAGGGCCTACTCGACAGTGGGGCCGACCCTTGACCACAGACACACTTGAGGATTCAGGAAAAGAGACTCAAGGGACTCAAATGAGATCAATCTTCTTGGCCTAATTCCACCTCCAGGTCAAATCCAGCTGGCATAGGTCTGTCATTATAAACTGTACATTGTACTGTTGGGTAGACGTTTTGTACTGCATAACAGTGGAGTACAGTTCTGCTCATTACAGGTTCACAACATGTAACAGTGGGATATAGAAATGGTAGGCACAGGTATAGGAATGACAGAAGAAGTGCCGGGATGTGGCGAGAGGTACAACTGCGGATCGTTGATTGAAGCAGTGAGAGATATCAAGAGGGCTGCAGAGTGACAATGAGGAATCAGTGGAGAAGGAGTGAGTATAATAGAGAGGTGACAGTGAAGGGAGCAGCAAGTACAATGCTATTTGTGTGTTTAAACATGATTAAAATGTCAAACATGTTTCTAGCGAGTGGCTATCAGAAGTGGCTAAGGTGCAATATGGCCTTCCATGGAAAATGTCATGGAAATTAAAAACTATTTTCATTGATATATTCCTGTAACAAATGTTAAATGTTAACATCAATCTTCAGGAGGGGAGCAACCAATACCACTGTGGAATGAACATGATATTTTAATGGATGGAGAAAAGCCCAAAATTTTACTGTACTCTTTGAATCTACAATTTAAGGTAATTAAAATATTGAATCTTAAATATGGGTGTCATTCTGTATTGCATTTATCTTGGAACCTGTTATAGAAACATTAATTTCAGTCTTTAAATTTATAATTTAAAAATGTCACATCAGCTTCTGCCAATTATATAAGGAGTTAGTGTGACAGAAGTGATGTCTGAGTCTTCTGCCTCATTCACTTTTACACCAGCAAAGAAAATAATGCACAGATTGTATGCTATTGAACATCTAGCTTTTGTACCTATGGTGTCATGCTAAAGGATATGGATCTGCAGAAATGTTGTCTGGCAGATTTAGTATCATAGAATAATAATTGTGTCTTTTTTTTCATGGAGCAGATCCTTACCAATTGCTGAGTAACTTTGTTAAAATGTTAGATTGCAGAATAACCCTAAAAGAAAGAAAAATGTGTGCTTCAGTGTTTATACTGTGTTCATTTTGTGTCCAGGGTATCCAGGTTACAGCAACGACTCCTTCCATGAGAGCTGTAAGGTTAGAGACTGGACTTATTGAACTGGAGCTCTCAAATCGCATCCAAGCTAAGACGCAGCTAGGTGCAGGCCTTAACAGTAGCTATTTGAAACTGTTTGGAAAATGTCAGGTTGATCTAAACCTGGCATTAGGACAAATTGTCAAACATCAGGTACACATTTATCAATTTAATAATACTTACCATTTGGCTGTGAATGTTAACTGTAATATAGTAAATCCCACCTAATGCTAAATATTCCAACTGGTATTGCATTAAATATGATTTAATGATGTTAAAAGAAAAATGTGTCTTGATGAAATAACGTGTTTTTTTAAGTAATGCATTAAATTGTTTAATCTGTGCATTTCATGTGACATATTACTTAAGAATAAGAATGACAGGTGTTACCAAATTGATTCAATTGAGTATGACATTTCAGCTTATCGATCCTTTGACAGATCCTAAACATTTTCCAACACCCTCTTTGCTCCTAATGTTATAAACAGTGATCGACATTTTTTTTTCTTCATCTACACATTTACATATTTCATGTTTTCCCTCAAGTTATGTTCAATAAGAAATCGTCCTGCTTGTAATTTCTATCAAAGGAGAACAATTGAAATCCATGACTTAACATCTAAATTAACATTAGCTGTATTTGACAATCAGTGCATGGTATCTGAGGAAAAACTGGTTTGTTGGCACTTGTCTTAAAATACCCATTCATAAACATTTTGGTGGTGTCTGTCTCAGGGTTTGCTGGATCTTGGTGTCATTTCTTACTGCTAAGCCTTTGCATTGTTATTCAGAACAGCCCAACTGTCTGTTATTGTGCTGCACTCTTTTTGTCCTTAAGCACACAGCTATTTCCTGACCTCCAGCTCTAACATTCTCCATTGTATGATATTGTCGCTGGTTACCGATCTGATTTATTTTCCCCTTGTCTATGTTTTTTAATCCTTTATTGATTTTAGGTCTATGAAGAAGCTGGTTCAGATTTTCATCAAGTAGCATATTTCAAGACACGGATTGGGTTAAGAAATGCACTGCAAGAGGAAATCAGTGGTGCATTTGATAGAGAAGCTGTTCTCATCACACTTAGCCGACCAATAATATATGCACAACCTGTGGCGTTTGATAGAGGTATGAATTTCTAACTATTGATGAAAAGGGATGAAGTCCTTATACTATTACTTCCAAACCCTTCTAACCTACATCCAAGTTACCTTTCCTCACGCAGGTGTAGTTCAGCCTAGGGCTTGTGTTTAATGTTGTCAGTCCATTATCCACCCCGTCCCCCACAGTGCTTAGTCACAATGCCATCTGGACCCTCTGTGTTGTAAAGTTCTGTCTCTCCAGCATCCCCCACGTTCCAGTGTTTTCAGTCCCACAACTTCTCTTCCCATTGCCACCAAATCCCAGACCTTCCTCTTGTCATAATTACGATAGGATAAATGACCAAAACTTGGCAGAGAAAGCTGATTTTGAGGAACAGTCAAACAGCAAAAAAACTGCTGATGCTGGAAATCAGAAGCAAAAGCAGAAAATGTTGAAAATACAGAGAAGATAGGGCAACATCTGTGGAGACACCGAGTGAGCTAATGGTTCATGTCACTGACTCAAGAAGTGAATATTTACAGCACTTTGAAAGAGAAAGAGATTTTGAGGAAAAAATTCTAGAGCTTAGAGTCTTGGCAGCTGAAGACATGGGTGCCAAATATGGAACAATTACATTTGGGGAAGTGGAAGGGTTCAGAATTGGAAGAGTACAGATATTTCAGAGGGATATCAGGATTCGGAGTAGATTAAGGTGATACGGTAACGCTCAGATAGAAATGGTCATTTTATGTGTATCTAATAATACCATTGATGGCTATGATGTAAGAGAGATAAGGCAGGGCAATGACTGGGCTGAAAGCAAATAATTTATTATATAACTATTACAATTAATTTGCTCAGAACATAAGAATCCATTTTAAAGAGTGGTGAGAAAGAATATATATGATAGAAATGATGGCAATCTCGCTGAAATAAATCATGGTAATTTCTGTAATAGAATGCCGAAAATGAAAGATGGTTATGTCAAAAATCTGACCAAAATAGCATTATCAACATCTGCAGCAAATTTTGTGGGAAAATGAGTCAGTATATGTCTTCAAATGTGAAATCTTTAATCTCAGATCAAATATTTTGATACTGAATATTGGTTGGATTGTTTTGAGAGAGTACACACTTAATCATATTGCAGTAAAGCCATGGCTATATTGTAAAAAGCTATACCCGACATCTCGTATTTTCTTAATACTAAGAAACGCACAATTAAACTAGGTATTAACTCTCATTTCCCTCCATTTTGAGAGTAGTAAATTCCATTTTTCTTATATTAGAATCTTCCTAAGAATTGTAAATTCAATTTAAAAAATGCAAACCAGAACATAAATATATTTTTATTTGATTGTAATTGATCAATTTAATCAATTAATCTTTTGTTCCCATTTGAAGCTGTCTTTTTTTGGCTCAACTACAAAGCTGCCTATGACAACTGGAATGAACAGCGAATGGCATTACACAAGGACATTCACGTTGCTACCAAAGAAGTTGTTGACAAGCTGCCTGGAATTCAACAGACCTCTGCTCAAGCATTTGGCACACTCTTTTTGCAGTTGACTGTGAATGATTTGGGCATTTGTTTACCAATCACCAATACTATCCAGGTATTGTGTTTCTGCTGTGATTTATCAATTTGCTGGTTTGTACAATATTAATAATCAATATTTCATTCAGACAGTTGCATGGATATGGTGGGTTTAGAAGGATATGGGTCAAAAGCAGGCAGGTGGGATGAGTTTAGATGGGGCATGTTGGTCGGCGTGCGAAAGTTGAGCCGAAGGGCATGTTTCCACGCTGGATGATTCTACTGAAATGCTAATTATTTTAACTAAGTTATAATTTGTCATTTTGTATCAGTTTTTCTTGCCGTTTTTACTATTCACAGCACCTTGGGAGTTACAGTCATCCTCTAATATCGTCCGTGTGGCCATATGTATCATGAAATTTATTTTCCCCAATCCAAGACTTTTGAAGCTACTTGCTGTCACATCAAATTCACTCCAGTTAGAATAGACAATTCACTCAGATCAACCTGGGACCAATGAGAATTTTATGATTTAGCTTTGCTTTAAGTTCCCATTGGGTTTTTTAAATGACCACTAGGCTCAATAGAGGCGCAACATTAGCCACCCCCCAGTCTTCCGGCACCTCATACGTACGTGTCAATTGATGATTCATTTATCTCAGCCAGGGCTCCTGGAATTTGTTTAGCTCCCACATATATCTCTGATATGTCTGATCAAGCCCGGGAGATTTATCTATTTTCATACGCCTTAGGATGTCCTCGCCTGTATTACGAACTGTCCTCAAGACATCTCTATTAACTGTCCCATTTCCCCCAGTCTTGTATCTTTCCCCACAGTAAAAACAGAGTAGAAATACTCATGAAGGATCTTGCCCAACTCCTGTGGCTCCACACACAAATGACCATTTTGGATTCTATGGGGATCTATTCCCACCTTAGGTACCCTCGTTCCCTTAATGTACATAACATCTCTTTGGATTTTCCTTAATATTATGTGCCAGAGCTATCTCCTGCCCCCTTTTTGTCCTTCTGTTTTCCTTAAGTATGCTCCTCAGTTCCCAAAACAATTCAAGGGATACACTTGATCTCAGCTGCCTAAACTTGTCCCATGCCTCCTCCTTTTTCCTGACCAAAACCTCGTTCTCTTGTCATCAAGGCTTCCTTACTTCCATCTGCTTTGCTCTTCACTCTAACAGAAACATGCATGCCCTGAACCCATGTCATCATACTTTTAAAAGCATCCCACCTTCTGAACGTTCTTTAGCCTGCAACTCTACTCTACAGCATGTTCCTGTCTGATAACCATCAAATTTAGCTTTGACCCAATTCAGAATTTAAACTTGTTGGGCTGCCCTGTTTTTATCCCTAACTATCTTAAAGCTAATAGAACAGTGGTCACTGGTCCCAAAAAGCTTCCCCACAGACACTCCAGTCACTTGCCCTGCCCAATTTCCAAAGAGTAGATCAAGCTTTGCCTTCTCCTTCATAGGATGCTCTACATATTGCCCGAGGGAAATTTTCCTAAACACAATTGACAAATTCCACCCTGTGTGAATGTGGGCACTTTGACAGTCCTAGTCTATTTTGGTAAAGTTAAAATCTCCTACTATGACAACCCAATTAGTCTTGCAGCTGCCTGCAATCTCCTGGCATATGTGAATTATTGCTTTAAACCTAAATGTATTATTGTTTATGCTTTGATAAATTTATCAATATTGCTTTAAAACTAAATGTAAAAATGATTTTTAATGTTATTTCCTTCAGCAATCCATTAAAGAAACCAGTACCTAACTGTAGGAAAGAACTGCAGATGCTGGTTTAAATCAAAGGTTTCAGTAGCTTCAGGACTCTCTTGAAGATAAAGTATTTGTTTTCCAATAAAGTCCTCAATTATTTCCATTATTTTGGGCATCATACTTGGTTAAAACTTTAATATTATTTGAAACCGTTCACATATCTTTTGCTTTGCTAGATAATTATCAATGGAGCATTAACGCTATATTTCTTTAACATATCTTGGCAGGCTAATCACGCCATTGACTTTGATCCTGGCTCAGCTATGGTGCTCACAATTGAGAGCACCTTGATCACCGCTTGCTCGTCTGAATCCCTAGTGAGCAAAGGTCATTTCAAAAATTTCTGCATACGATTCGCGGATGGGTTTGAAACTAGCTGGGATGACTGGAAACCTGAACTTCAGGGCGATCTTGTTATGAATGCTTGTAAGTGTCATAATAATAATAATAATAATAATAACCATCACAATTTCTCCTTTCCTAACCACTTCCACCGTGAAAAGTCTATAAAGAAAGTGGACAAATAATGGTTGTTGAAGTCGATCAATGCAAATGTTGATACATAATTATCAAACATTGATTTTATTGATTCCTTGTTATTGAAATATAAACTGCAACAAAACTTTTTGAAAATGCTATATGGAGAGTAAGGGGAAAAAAACTTGTTTTGATCAGTCTTAAACTCTGCCTGTTTTGGTGAAGATAGCAACAATGGTACAATGGCTTATAGATGTAATGAACAAGGCAAAGCCTGAGCTGTCATTGCTACCATCATCTATCCAAGATATGTACCCTTGTGCCTTCCTCCTTCCCCGCCCTGCACTTCCTTGCTCTGTCATATCCTCTAAAATAAGGTAAAGGTTATGCATTCCTTCAACTTGGTATCTATCCACTCATTTATTTCCTCTTCGTTTCTAACATAACCCATCCCACCCTATTTTATTCTATTCCACTCCTCCCTGTGCCCACTTGGATTTGCACTCATTTCCACTTACATTCCTTCATCTGGCTTCACGATTTGCTTCTTCTATCCTAATCTCACATTTTTTGTTTATTCATCTATTCATCTCTGGCCTTTGTTCAACATCTACCAATCAAAAAACCTTTGCTTATATCTGCCTATCGCTTGCCAGGCTTTATCCCGACCCCCACCTCTTTTCAAACTTTCTACCTCCCTCACCACAAGCAGTTCAAAAAATGGTCCCAACTCAAAATGTTACCTATCCATGTTCTCTAGAGATGCTGTCTGACCTTTGATGTAAATCAATGATTTAGTGGTGGGCACAAGGAACTTTATTTTGTAAATCAGCACCTGAAGTTCCTTGTGCCCATGACTAAACCCTTGATTTCCTCGCCTTTTCCTTAATCCTGCTGTCTCTTGGGCTGCTTCTACCTTCCATTTCTTGTACCCTTTAGGACAATCACATCAAAAGACCTATCTCTGTTTACCTCTTTTCCATTCCCACTAAACTGTTGTTCACTTAACTTTCCTCATTATTCCCTCTGACTAGATCATTTCTTCTGGTGCTTCCCCCCTTTTTCAAAAGCACTGTAGTTATGCACACTTGACATCATGAATTGCTATTTCCAAATTCATGCTCACATTCTCTTATCCTTGAAAGTATTTTATCGAAAGCCTATTTACATGTCATTTGGATATGAAATAGGAGACTTGCATTTATATCTTCCTGCTCACAGGATCTGGGCTTCATTTTTACTAATTTTCGAAATCTGTGTATTGCTGGCATACCAGCATTTATTGCCCAAGCCTAGTTACCCTTGAGAAGTTGGTGGTGAGAGGCCACCTTGAACTGTTCCAGTACATTTAGTGAAGGTACTCCCTCAGGTTTGTTGGTTTGGGAGTTTAAGGATTTAGATCGAGCAATGATGAAGGATCGGCAATATATTTCCAAGTCAGGAAGTTGTATTTTGTGCCTCTTCTTGAATTTGGGACACCACAATATAATTGCAACAATCCTTTTGAAATATTATTACTGTAATAATTAAGCTAATTTGCATACAGCAAGTTCAATAGAACCAATGTGATAACACCAGATAAACAATCTCAGGTAACTTTGGTTGAGGTATAAATATTGGTTAATGGACTGGGAAGACTTGCCTGTACTTATGGAAGTGCCTTGGGATATGTTGTACTCATCCATTAAGAAAGAATAAGAGTGAAAATACAGAATTATAGAAAGGATTTGATCGTCAGATTTTGGTAATCTGTACAGCAAGCCCTTAATGAAGGATCATAAATGCAAGATAAGCTATTAAATAAAATGAACAAGGAATTCAGGGAAACATTTCAGTCTGGAATTCTCTGCCTCAAAGGGCGGTGGAGGCAGGTTCTCTGGATGCTTTCAAGAGAGCTAGATAGGGCTCTTAAAAATAGCGGAGTCAGGGGATATGGGGAGAAGGCAGGAACGGGGTACTGATTGGGGATGATCTGCCATGATCACATTGAATGGTGGTGATGGCTCGAAGGGCCGAATGGCCTACTCCTGCACCTATTGTCTATTGTTTATTGAATATGAAAATACATAACGGTTGAGATAAGTGGACAGGTATATCTGAGAAGATGCTATGTAAATACATTAAAAATAATTAATGCAATATACTGTTGGGGAAAATGAAGTGAATAAAATAGGTGGAGATGTGTGGAGCTTAATAACGATCATAAAGTGGCCTGTTTCTGTGTTGTAGATTTTAATTAACAGGTAACTATTGTCTCTGCACAACTTGGAGGCATTTTTCAATTTTCAATTTTCAATTTTTTTCCCCATTGTTGGTCATCAGTGTTTACATATAACTCCAACTTGTTTTTTGTGCCATTATGGCTGTTGCTCACCATTTCCTGCATACTTTCTATTCAGGTGAATGCTCGCAGGATTGTTATTCAAATTACCACTGTACGTTTACCAGTTTCTATTGCCTCTTTGCCGTCTGGACTCCAACTAGACATCCAGCTGGGTTAAGTGTCAACCAGGAATGCTAATTTCATTTTGATATTTCTGAATGATTTAACAGGTGTGGTACCAGATGGGACATATGAAGTATGTTCACGAACGGCTGGATTGGCTGCAGCAGGTAATTTATTTTCTCACTAAATTATAGCGAGCAACCAACTTAAGATACTATTGGAATGTTAAAGTGCTAAATGTTAAATGTTGCTGAAAATAATTGTATGTGAATGATGATAATATGAGCAACACTATGAAAAAGAGTACTTGTAGATTTAATAGTGAGTTATTAATATTACTAATTTCATGCAGCATGTAATGAATCCTGTAAAAACTAGGCACACCTAAAGCAGGCATGTTCAAAACATAGATTTATTTTAAATCTAACATATCATTAATACAAAACTACAGCTTGAAACTTTCATCAGCTTATTATTTAAGGCAGCTTGCAATGTACTAAATCAACATGCATCGTAACAATAGGGGTTTTCTGGTTAGTGAAAGATAGTGGCAGGTGAAAAAAATTGGTTTTGTAAGATGATGATACCTTTACCTATCATAGAAAGAGGCAGAGATGCCACATAGCTTTCAGGGTGGAGTGCTTTAACTGACGTATTCCAGGATCAACATGCTTCTCTGTTGGGTGCAGAGACTGTTCAGGTATAGAATTAACATCGAATTTGAACATGGTTAATAGAAACTTAGTTCAAGCACCATTATCTCTAACGTGGATGCTCTGCTACAAGATTGCATACAAGTGTAGTCTTAAGGCCCTGTCCCACTTATGTGTCCTTGGCACGCAAATTACGCGACCTCGTCGTTGCGTTGAGGCGCACGGACATCGTGGGGCTGGTCCCGCTGAGAAGCGCGGAGGGGTATGGAGTTGTGCGCGGTATCGCGTGGCGCTCCGAAATTTTGTAGCGAACGAAATCTTCGCGCACCACCGGCCTGTCGCGTAACTGACGGCCAAAGTAGGACAGGCCTAAGACCCTGGCGCGATGCAACGTCTCACCTCCAACAGCAGCAGAAGCAGGCAAACGATCACTGAGCTCGGCCTGGGGCTCACGGCCATTGCGGTCCGGATCCGCCCCCACTTCTACTCCCAGAGCGGGGCCAAGAAAATTGAAGATAGACACAAAATGTAGGAGTAACTCAGCGGGACCGGCAGCATCTCTGGAGAGAAGGAATGGATGACGTTTTGGGTCAAGACCCTTCTTTCAGACTGAAGTAGGGTCTCGACTCGAAACATCACCCATTGCTTCTCTCCAGAGATGCTGCCGGTCCCACTGAGTTGCTCCTGCATTTTGTGTCCATCTTCAAATGACATCACGCGCTCCAGACGGCTATGCGGACGCAAGAAGTCGTGCGGGACCGTCGCACCTCAACGCGACCACGATGTTGCGTAATTAGCGTGCCAAGGACATGCAAGTGGGACAGGGGCTTTAATCAACAACTATAACAGACCCATTTGTATGGCAGTTGGGTGTCTAACAAGACCCCATCACTGTCCCAGTACTTCCGTTAATCTTTATCTGCAGAACTGCATCTCATCTCCAAAAAGCTTCCTGCTGGGGTGGAGTTAATATACACAATATTGTTGGGAAATGTTATGGTGGGGAGCATAGTCGTGCAGCAGTTAGTGCTTGATTAGATCCCACTCTTGGATCCACATATGTGGAGTTGCATGATCTATTTGTGAGTGAAACTTTCCTCTGGGTGCTCCAGATTCCTCCTGCACCCTAAATATTAAGATTAATCAGTGACTACAAACTATCCCTTATTATAGATTAATGGCAAAATGAATTAAGGAGAAGTTTATGGGGATGTATGAGAGGGGATAGGTTTCAGAGATAAAGGTAAGTGTGGGAGCTGGCATAGAACAAATTAGTTGAATAGCCTGGGTAGACACAAATTGCTGGAGTAAGTGGGACAGGCAGCATCTTTGGAGAGAAGGAATGTGTGATGTTTCGGGTCGAGACCCTTCTTAAGTTGAATCATCTCTTTTGTGTAATTCTTAGTATAAACTAAGGTCAGTCTAAATTCAGCCTTTAAGCTGCAGAATGCAGATCATGTATCCACATGCTTATATTTGGAAACAAACCATTACAGGCAACATCTGCAAAACAAAGGTGTTCTGCCAACTCACCCCACTTTAGAAAATCATCCTCGAATAGTGAAAGTTCATGATGAAACTCCGGAAAATGTGGAGCACTTTCCACATGTCGGGAGACAATGCTTAGTGAGGGCAGGTATGAATGATGAAATTCACCAATGCCTAAGTGCAACAGTATAGCTTTTTAGAAAAAGCGTGTTTGAAGACCAAAACCTCAATCACCGGTGTCCTATCATCTGTGGAGCACCAGTAATTCCTGCCTGTACCTTCAGTGGCGTGCACTCCATGCAACTAGCCCCTATAACTACTGCAGCGATATCTCAACACTCCCAGCAATATTCTCCAAATCTACTGGCAGAATAAATGAACTAACATTCAATTCTAACCAGTGTTCCCAGTACAGAGGCCCTAATTATACCTCTGAAGGACAAGCCAACTCATTTGCACCCCTTTTACCAGACAACTGAAACAGGGACTCTGTTCTGAGCACCATCAGGTCAAGCAATTACCTGGAGAAAGGAAGTGGCTTCAGGGGATCCTCATATTGTCCTTGAGTAAAATGGAATATCATTGCAGAATTGTGGGAATCCCTGGCCCATGACTGCTCAAAATGGAGATGGAGCATTTACTGAAAACTATATCCCTTTGTTGGGAGCATATAGATGCTCAGTAAAATGCTGGAAGGAGTGCACATCCAAAACTTCTCATCTGTCCACCCAGTGGGTTGAATCTACAGGATTGGGTTTCTTGCCTGACTGTGCTGTTGGAATTCTTTAAGGAAGTAAATAGCAGGATACACAAAGGAGAGTCAGTGGATGTTGTGCACTTGGATTTTTAGAAGAGCATTGATAAGGTGCCACATGTGAGGCTGCTATATAAGATGAGAGCCCATGGTATGAGAGGGAAGATACTAGCATGGATAGAGGATTGGCTGAATGGCAGAAGGGAAAGAGTGGGAATAAAGTGGGCTTTCTCTGGTTGGCTACTAGTGACTAGTGGTGTTTCGCAGGGGTCAGTGTTGGGTCCACTGCTTATCACGTGGTATATTAATAATTTGGATGATGAATTTGTGGCCAAGTTTGTGGATGATAGGAAGACAGGTGGAAGGGCAGCTAGTGTAGAGAAAGCAGAGAGTATGCGGGACTTGGACGGGGGGACGAATTGGTAAAGAAGTGGCAGATGGAATACAACGTAGCAAATAGTACAGACGTGCACTTTGGTAGTGGGAATAAAGGCATAGACTATTCTCTAAATGGGGGGAGGATTCACAAATCGGAGGTGCAAAGGGACATAGGAGTGCTGGTGCAGGATTCCCAAATAGTCCATTTGCTGGTTGAATCGATAGTAAGGAAGGCAAATGCAATGTTAACATTCATTTCAAGGGGACTAGAATGTAAAAGCAGGGATGTCATTCTGAGTCTTTATATGACACTGGTCAGACCACATTTGGAGTATTGTGAGCAGTATTGGGCCCAGAATCTGAGGAGGAATGTCCTGGCATTGGAGAGGCTCCAGTGGAGGTATACACAAATGATCCTGGTGATGATTGGATTAAAATATGATGAGTATTTGATGACTCTGTGTCCTCGCTGGAGTTTAGAAGGATGAGGGCGGTCCTCATTGAAACTTACCGAAAAGTAAAAGGTCTGGATAGAGTAGACAAAGGTGCTGGAGAAACTCAGCGGGTGCAGCAGCATCTATGGAGCAAAGGAAATAGGCAACGTTTCGGGCCGAAACCCTTCTTCAGACTGATAGAGTTGATGTTGAGAGGATGTTTCCATAGTGGGAGAGTCCAGGACCTTATTCTGACGTTATGTGGTCATGACCTCAGAATAAAAGTACATTCTTTTAGGAAGGAGATGAGGAAGAATTTCTTTAGTCAGATGGTGGTCAATCTGTGGAATTCATTGCCACAGAAGGGTGTGGAGGTCAAGTCAGTGGTTATTTTTAAGGCAGAGATACAGTGCCCTCCATAATGTTTGGGACAAAGACCCATCATTTATTTATTTGCCTCTGTACTCCACAATTTGTGATATGTAATAGAAAAAAATCACATGTGGTTAAAGTGCACATTGTCAGACTTTATTAAACGTCATTTTTATACATTTTGGTTTCACTATGTAGAAATTACAGCTGTGCTTATACATAATACCCCCATTTCAGGGCACCATAATGTTTGAGATACATGGCCTCGTAGGCATTTGTAATTGCTCAGGTGTGTTTAATTGTCTCCTTAATGCAGGTATAAGAGAGCTCTAGTACCTAGTATTTCCTCCAGTCTATCCATCACCTTTGGAAACTTTTATTGCTGTTTATCAACATGAGGACCAAAGTTGTGCCAATGAAAGACAAAGAAGCCATTATGAGACTGAGAAACAAGCATAAAACTGTTAGAGACATCAGCCAAACCTTAGCTAACCAAAATCAACTGTTTGGAACATCATTAAGAAGAAAGAGAGCACTGGTGAGCTTACTAATTGCAAAGGGACTGGCAGGCCAAGGAAGATCTCCACAGCTGATGACAGAAGAATTCTCTCTATAATAAAGAAAAATCCTAACACCTGTCCAACAGATCAGAAACACTCTTCGGGAGTCAGGTGTGGATTTGTCAATGACCACTGTCTGTAGAAGACTTCATGAACAGAAATACAGAGGCTACACTGCAAGATGCAAACCACTGGTCAGCTGCAAAAATAAGATGGCTAGGTTACAGTTTGCCAAGAAGTATTTAAAGGAGCAACCACAGTTCTGGAAAAAGGTCTTGTGGACAGATTAGACGAAGATTAACTTATATCAGAGTGATGGCAAGAGAAAAGTATGGAGGAGAGAAGGAACTGCCCAAGATCCAAAGCATACCACCTCATCTGAGAAACACGGTGGTGGGGGTGTTATGGCCTGGGCATGTATGGCTGCTGAAGGTACTGGCTCACTTATCTTCATTAATGTTACAACTGCTGATGGTAGTAACATAATGAATTCTGAAGTGTATAGAACATCCTATCGGCTCAAGTTCAAACAAATGCCTCAAAACTCATTGGCCGGCGGTTCATTCTACAGCAAGACAATGATCCCAAACATACTGCTAAAGCAACAAAGGAGTTTTTCGAAAGCTTAAAAAATGGTCAATTCTTAAGTGGCCAAGTCCATCACCCGATCTGAACCCAATTGAGCATGCCTTTTTTATGCTGAAGAGAAAACTGAAGGGGACTAGCCCCCAAAACAAGCATAAGCTAAAGATGGCTGCAATATAGGCCTGGCAGAGCATCACCAGAGAAGACACCAGCAACTGGTGATGTCCATGAATCGCAGACTTCAAGCAGTAATTGAATGCAAAGGATATGCAACAAAATACTAAACATGACATTCATTTACTTGACATTGCTGTGTCCCAGACATTTTGGTGCCCTGAAATGGGGGGACTATGTATGAACACTGCTATAATTTCTACATGGTGAAACCAAAATGTATAAAAATGGCCTTCATTAAAATCTGACAATGTGCACTTTAACCACATGTGATTTTTTTCTATTACAAATCTCAAATTGTGGGGTACAGAGGCAAATAAATAAATAATGGGTCTTTGTCCCAAACATTATAGAGGGTATTGTAGATAAATTCTTGATTAGTATGGGTGTCAGGGGTTATGGGGAAGAGACAGGAGAATGGGGTCAAGGGGGAGAGATAGATCAGCCATGATTAAATGGTGGATAAGACTTGATGGGCTGAATGGCCTAATGCCGCTCCTATCACTTATGAACTTATGTTTAAATCAAATTAATTTAGAATAACATTTCTCAGATGTTTAAGTCAAACTGCTTGTCATTTTGCTTTACTCTCTATGAATATATTATTTTGATAAGGTTATGCCAATTCTTCTTCCTTTTAGACAGTAGTAGTGCAGGAACCTGGACATTAAATATTTTATGGAAAATGTGCGGTATTGATGTGCACATGGATCCTAACATAGGGAAAAGACTCAGTGCCTTGGGTAACACAATGACAACTTTGACTGGTGAGGAAGAAAGTGATGATATTGCTGACCTAAACTCAGTCAACAATGTCGACATTACAGACGAGGATGAACCTGACACCATGTCTCCCACCATCATGGCCGTAAGTGAATCAATGTTATGAAACGTTGTATTGAAAATCATGTGAATGTTCAATCTTAATCATTTATTCCCATCTCCTACATAAGCCATGAAGTGTTGGATTTCTTATTGACTTGTGCCTCATGCAAAAGGATAATTGAGTTGGCATATATTTTAAAATGCTGCATTGATATTGCTGCTTATGGATTGGTAGCTTTTATGTTTGGATAAGTTACATTACATTTGAACACTGGCAATAATAATACTTGGGACCATTCATCCTAAATATGTTAACTGGAAAGTCCTATGTGAATTTGTAGTGAACGATAATTAGAATCTACGTATTTAATTGAAGTCCAGAAATGGCTAATACAAATTATTCTGCTTTATTAACTCAGCAGGTCAGGCAGTATTTCTGGAGAACATGGAAAGGTTATGTTTTCGGTCTGCACCCTTTTTCAGTCTGAAGAAGAGTCCCGACCCTTAATCAACATCTGCGGATCCTTGTATATCCTGTTTTAGTTGCGATGTACATTGATACATAATTATTCTCAAATTTATTTAACTTTTATTTGGGCTTTGACTTGCAAGCAAGTTCCTTAATCTGCGCTATTCTATTCTTGCAGTATATCTGAGTCTCATCCTCCATCAGACCCTAGCTATTTATATAAATTAAAAAATCTCACCATCGGCACATTGTACATAATATTTAGGAATATTATCAACATTTAAAAAAATAACCCGTGTGTTTTATATCTGTTGTAACTACATAATTAAATCCTAGATTGAAGCAATTTTAAGCAAAAACATTTGTTTTTATTTTTATATGCTGTATACGTTGTGATGGAATATTAAGTTACGTGAGCTAAAATAACAGAATTTCTCATTGGGTACAGTAAGAGAGTTCTGATCTTTCTGTTTCTTCTATAGGAAACCAATGACTATCGAAGACAGGGTATTGCTGGGAGCCAAACTGCAGATGCAAGGGGAAGAAAGTTTGTCAAACGTTTAGTGGACATCAGGGAATTAAATGAACAAGCTAAAGTTATCGATGACCTAAAGTATGTAGCTATTATTACAAATCTTTACAACCTATCTATCTTTGTCTTTTGCCGTAGCAAACTTATCAGACTATATATAATCAGACGATCAATAGGTCAAAATATATTTAGAATGCTTTATTTTCAATTTTTATCTCTGATTAAAATTTGAAATGTACAATATTTATCCAAAATAAAAGTATTAATATGCATAATTTTCAAGCGTGACAAAATCAATACACTAAAGTATCTTTTATATTAACAAAAAAATGAAAGATTTTAGTCATAGAGTGATAAAGTGTGAAAACAGGCCTTTCAGCTCAAATAGCCCGCACTGGATAACATGGCCCAGCTAAACTAGTCCCACCTGCCTGCGCTTGGTCCATATCCCTCCAAACTTGTCCTATCCATGTACCTGTCTGACTGTTTCTTAAACATTGGGATTGTCCCAGCCTCAACTACCTCCTTTGGCAGCTTGTTCCATACACCCACCACCCTTTGTGTGGAAAAAGTTACCCCTCTGATTCCTATTAAATCTTTTCCCCTTCACCTTGAACATATGTCCTCTGGTCCTCGATTCCCCTACTCTGGGCAAAAGATTCTGTATATCTACCCGATCTATTTCTCTCATGATTTTTTACACAATTTTGATTGATAAAATTGCTATTGGACAATGCAAAGTTTTCATATCACTTTTTATTCATATTTTTTCCATGGTATGTTTCTACTTGAAATTATATCTAGCTATTGCATCTACTTGCCTTATATACATTTCAAATAACATTTGGCAAATTGTGAGGAAATATATTTTCGTATAACATTGAGCACAAAGGTTGTCTCAAAGAACTGATTAAGAAGCAAACAATCTAAAACTGGTTCAATACAGTTGAATTAATAAAATATTTAAATTATAGAAAGCTTGGTGCAAGTGAAGGAACAATAAACCAAGAGATTCAACGTTATCAGCAATTAGAATCCGTTGCAGTTAACGATATTCGCCGAGATGTTCGCAAAAAACTGCGTCGATCGAGCATGAGGGTGAGCAAATTAGCTGCTAATGAATTTTCATCCTTTTTTATATAGAAACTGTCTATGCAAAGACATACACATGATTACTATTTATCCATTTGGTATTCCTGTTAGGTATTTTATACAGTGGTCTGTGATTTAATTGTGTGTGTTGATGTCATCTATCTAATTCACCACTGTCACACTGCTGAATCTTCAAACTGGAAGGATAATCCCTGAACGTATTAGTCTTTGTGCTTGGTCAAATATCAAACGAACTTGGAGGAGCTTAAGCATTATGTTGCAGAGACAAGAAGCTGCAATTCCAATATTGTAGTCACACATTTAATATCTTATCTGAAATCAAAATCATTCTGCGTTTTTACTTTAAATAATGTAATTTATTAATGTCAATGATTATTATCCATATCATCTATTATGAATGCATTTTTGAATTTTTTTCTTACCAATGGTTAAATTGGAAGCATTTTATATCATCACCTGTATGAGCTGCCCCTAAGAACAGTATAAAGGAATTTCTGTGGTGTCACACTTGAAAGAAGTTTGGGGTTCTGTATACTTGGTTCTCAAAAGTCTGACCAACTTACTAAGGAGGAAAAGATATTGCAATATAAGAAAGAATTTGAAAAGTTTCACGTGCCTTGAGAACATGAAAGGAAAGTGAGGAATTGAGGGATAGAAAACAAATGTACACAAAGTGTTGGATTAACTCACCAGCATCCCTAGAGAACATGGATAGGTGACAAAACCTTTCTTGAATCTGACATACCCCAGCACTTTGTGTCATTTATTAGTAAATAGACAGTTGTTTGTAAAGATTAATCCATTTCTTTTTTAATATTCTCAGTGTACTCAGATCATAATCAGCCTTATCACTGGAAGCAAAGGTTAAATTGTAATCCTGGAGATTATATTTTTAGTTCCTTTGAATTTATTCTTAGAATTGGGTCTTGTCTAAATGTTAGAATAAATGACATTCCAGTTATGATTACTATCTCAAAGAGTAATGTTTGAATTATGAATATGGAATTAGATATTGTGAATTAGATAGATAAATTGAGAACAGTCACATATACTTAGGCTAAATCAATGCATTAATTACATTAGTTCACTATCAAAGGTATTTTTAAAAGTTTGCCAGCCTATCAGTTCCTGTATAAGTCAGTCTTGTAAATTTATGTTCCTTAGAAACAATTCACGCTTCACACAGACATATTTGATTGCCAGCGGTTGTTTCATTTCAACAGTGGGTGTTTGAATATTATATTACTGCTTTCTCCATTCAAATGATGACTTAACAGATGATAACAGCAGAATTGACCACAGATTGTCAGAGTTGAAATTGTCAACCTTTGGAGAGATTTGACACATCAGAGGACTGGAAATATTGCATTCAGTGGTTATAATTAATTAATTGTATTGTATTGTATATCTTTATTGTCATTTCCTGAGTATTCGCATACCCAGAGGAAACAAAAAAACGTTCCTCAACCAGTGTCCATTTCAGTGTGCAGTAAAAAATAAAGAGAAGTAAAAATACATATATCATGAACAAATTAACACTCTACTCTACTAAACATCAACAGGTATTATAGTAATGATAGCAAATCAGTACATAGAGTCTGATTATATACATACAGTTAAAACAAGTTAGATGTAAACTTGGATGACTCAGGATCGTAAGGAAAATTGGAGTTGAAATGTAAGCAGGGTGAGTATATGCAAGAATTTCAACACAGCAGAATGTCAGCTAGACTGTACAATATTCTTGAGGTGAAAATATTTGTTATGAAACAAATGGGAAGTATGACATAGAATAGAATGCCTTTTATTGTCATTCAAACAGCTTGGTTTGAACGAAATTGCATTTTCTACAGTCTTACATTACAAAAAAAAAAACAAGACCCACACTTAACACAGTTTACATAAACATCCATCACAGTGGATCACCAACATCTCCTCACTGTGATGGAAGGCAAAGTCTTATCTCTTCCCTTTGTTCTTCTCCCGCGGTCCAGCAGTCCAACTGCAACATCGAAGCGAAATGGGGCTCCTGATGTTAAAGCCCCCGGCGGGCGATGGTGTCCTGTGGCCGTTTAAGCCACGCGGGGCGATGTTAGGCCCCACTCCGAGTCCTTTAAACCCCGCGATTCCAGCAGGGGAAGTTGCCGTTGCGGGAGCTCCGAAAAGCGGTCCCCCACCAGGGACCTGGAGCTCTCGATGTTCCTGTCCACCGGGCCTGCAGCCGGAGCCCCCGAAGCTCCGGTCGGGTCGCATCCGCGCGCCACCACAGCTCTTCCCGCTCCGAAGTCAGCCAGCTTCGCGATGGCAGGCTCCGCGACTGGAGCCCTCAGGTCGGTCCCGGCCGGAGGCCGCCGCCAGCTCCACGATGTTAGGCCCAACGACACCGGAGACCCGACAGGGAAAAAGTCAGGTCCCCGTACGCGGAAGAGATTAACGGTTTCCCCCACCCCACCCCCACATATACACAGCTAAAGAAAAATAATAAAAACTAGAGTCAAGACATACATTTAACGAGACAAAAATAATTTTAAAAAAAAGACAGATGGACTGTAGTCGAGCCACTGCCGATAGGCGCCGCCACACCACCATCTTGAACATTAAGCGGGATTTTATTCAATCTGACTGTGTATGGGCTTAGTTGAGAGAAGATGACATCAGTAGCAAGGAAGCGACATTTATGGCAGGCATTGGTTTTAGGCCTCAATTTGTAAATTAATGTTGTGATTCATCTGAGACTTTAGAGGCATAGTGCGGAAACAGATCCTTCGGCCGACCAGTGATCACCCCGTACACTAACACTATCCTACACACTAGGGACAATTTACAATTTTACTGAAGCCAATTAACCTACAAACCTGTATATCTTTGGAGTGTGAGAGGAAACCGGAACACCCGGAGAAAACCCATGTGGTCACAGGGAGAACGTACAAAATCTCTGTTCAGACAGCACCCGCTGTCAGGATCGAACGCAGGTCTCTGGCGCTCTAAGGCAGCAACACTAGCAATGCGCAACTGTGCCACCCCTTTATTTTGCTCGATATTTTAGTTTGTGTGGACAGTATTTCTCCTCAAAAGTAGTCATGTGATCCACGGACTGGTTGGATAAATAGAATTCAGTTTCAGCTCAGAAATGGAAAATAACAGTTTTTTCTTTATTTGAGATTTGGCTTGCAACTGAAAAGTTAGTCTAAAAGGGACTCTGGATAAATTAATAGGAGGCATTAGGGAAGGGGCTTTTTATACAGTAGATGTATTAGTTTTATCCACACACAAATAATGCCATTTAAAGCTACATAATTTATCTAATCAGATAAAAGCTAAACAAGAATTAAAAAAAAGACATTTTGAAAAGAAAATTAGAAATTAATGGCAAAATCTGCATGCGCGCTTGAGCTTGAACTTCGGCCAGGATGGTGAGCTACAGCAGTTACATTTCACGTATCAGTGAATGAGGACTCCTAGGCTTCACAATGCACCATGTGAATATTAAATAATGTTTAGGTTTGTGTGCAAGATTTAACTAACATAGAACATTGGAGATAACATTAGAAAGCAGAGAATAGGTTTCTTAGATAGTGTTAGTTTAATGTACATGGTCAACTTCAAGTTAAAACATGGGATGACAGCAGTTCATAAAATGTGTAACCTCATCATCTTTTATCTGTTTTGTTTATTTGAATGTATTACCAAAATTGACGAACATTTATGATTTTTGTAGGCTGCGTCTCTTAAGGATAAATGGGGTCTAGGCTATAAGCCTAGCTACAACAGATCAAAAAGTATCTCGGCTTCTGGACGACCACCTTTGAGAAGACCAGAAAGGAGCAGGTGAAATGCATGTTTCCTGTTAATGTTTTTTGTAATTTGGTAGACTTTTTGAATTTAAAAGACTTTTGTGCAACATTTTGGATCAGATTCAATGAATTGCATTTTAAAGTGCAGTCACTGCAGTTATGCAGACAAACTGGTTTCATCCACAGAATGAAGACCAAGGCAACTGAACGACTAATTTGATTTTTTTTTAAACTGTAGTTGAGGATTTTTTTTAAAGATACTGGAATTTTGTCTTTTAATAATGTCTTTGGTTATTTATACTAATTTAAGCTAGCAGAATAGCCAGGCAGGGTATTTGTTTTGCATCTTCTTTGAATGACCATATGAACAGAAGATTTTACCCTCTGGTTTTGGGATAGATCGCATATACAGTCAGACAGCATGGAAACAACTTTTCAGTCATCCATGTCGACCAAGATGCCCCATCTAAGCTAGTACAGTTTGTCTGCAGTAGACCCATCTTCCTCAAAACCATTCCTTTTCATGTACCTGTCCAAGTATTTTTTAAATGCTGTTATAAATCCTGCCTCAGCTACGTCCTCTGGCAGCTCTTTCTATATACCCACCACCCTCTGAGTGAAAACGTTGCTCCTCGGGTTCCTATTGTATATTTCCTCTATCACCTTAAACCTATATCCTCTGGTTCATGATTTCCATATCGTGGGTGTACCGACTGTGCATTGATCCTAATTATTCTTTCCCCCCCCCCCCCCCTCCATGATTTTATACATTTCTATAACATCACCCCTCAGTTTCATGTGCTCCAAGCAGTAAAATGCCAGCCTGACCATCCTTTTCCTGTAGCTCAGGCCCTTGGGTCCTGCCCAACCTTTCCCTTTTTATCTGCTCCTCGAGTCTTACAGTCCTTAAAGGTTTTTTATCAGTTAGTTACAACCAATCACAGTTAAAGAACTATAATTTTTTTCGCTGCATTGAATAATGGGCATTTTCATCAAAGAAATTGCATGATCATTTTTTAACTAAATGATGCTGATAATTACACCCAGACAGCAGTATTGCACATTTATCATTAAAATGTGGTCCGTCAGATAATTACTTCTTTTTTCTGCCATTACAGATTAATCTCTGTAATTTTACAGATTACAATCTGCCAAAATGTATATATTTTGGAAAGAAGGAAGCAATGTCCTACAGAGAATAGAACAATTAGGATACATATAAATCTTGAAATCTGTAGTTGTGCGTATAGGTGTTTCAGAGGCCCACTCATGATAATAGCATGACATATTATGATTGGCAAAATAATACCATTATTCAATCTACTGATGTAAAGCTTGTTTTTGAAAATCATTTAAACTTAATGTTTATTAAAATGCTAATATATTAAATTGTTAAATATGTATTCAAAACAATTCATCTAAGATTCTTAAATGATTAGTAGTAAGTAGTTCCAGTCTGAAATATTCTCTAAGATTTTCCATAATGCCTGCAGCTTCTGATTTGTGTAAAATTCACATTCTAATAGTCATTGAATTAGTAAAAAATGATTTAAGCACACTGGTACCCTACTTAGAGACTCAGTACCTTAGAGAGTTTTAGTTCATTATAATACTCCATTCAAACACTCACATGTATGCCACTACCCAGACTGCCTGCTGTGCACTGTTGATGGGAACTTGGGTGGGAACCCCTACCTTTGCAATTTGTTGGTTTGGAATCCATGCATGAATTCCTGCACTTTGCTCGCACTGTCATAACTTGGTGTGGGCAGTACCACTGAAGGCAGGTTTGTGGCTCCAAATATTGACAGATCTTCCAGGTCCTCATTACCTCCTGTAGGATTATCCTCTCTTGGTTTGGCTGTAGAGCTCATTCCAGCCAGAGATTTCTCTATTGTAACAAGCTCAAAGGCCAGTGTTCATATGGGGATGGGAAGCAGAGATGTTCACACCAGGTTCCCGGTGCATTAGAAAGTTATCAGTAATGCAACTCCATATTTATTATAATATCTTTTAAGCGCTGATTCCATTAGTGCTCTTATTCCTGGGAACGTATCCTGAACACAAAACAAAGTGAGGTGTATGCTCCACATAATTGTTCATGTATGTTATTCAAACAATCTTCTATCAGTTCTAGAGTTAATGAGGTCGAAGATACAGGTGAAGTCCAAACTCTGGAGCAACCTACACCAGGGTCAGGACCAAGAGTGTCTTTTAAAATGCAGGAGATGGTAAGGCTTTTGTAAATATTAATGATTAATTTTGTTGCAGATGATGCCTTTGAGCCTTGTACTGTTGTAGCGTGTATCAATATGGTTATTAAGGAGGAATGTCTACAATAAAATATGTAAATTGAACAATCTGACTTATTTATCTCTCTCTCAAAACTCTAATCCTAAATATAAAGATAATTAAGGTTGACATTTCAAGAATGAGATCAACAAAGAAAGCTGCATTGTTTAATTTTCTTGGTTTCAGAACAAACATATATTAAAAACAGTCAATGTTCCTGCAAGAATACAAAAGATAATATTAATTCATCCCATCAAGTTTATGTATAAAAATATAGATGTTTTCTGATTTATTTTCTTCTTGTTAAAGAAAATAAGTTTGTTTTAGTTTGTACCTATTTAAGAATATAACATCCATAAATCATATGTATTTTAAAGCAATTACATATAACTGGAAATGCAATTGAAATTTTAATATTAATAATGTTATGACTTGCTTATTTTGGGTATATATTGAAAAGTAAGAAAGAACAAAAATCCACATCAGAGTTGATCACGTAAGAATAGAAAAGTGATTTGTGTACCTTTTTTAAACATGCAATTAAGGAAGGTTTAATATATAAATTAAAAAGTATGATGGGTTAATTTTTAAGATTTATAGCATATTTAAGTTGGTTTTAATTTTTTATTGAAAACTGTATCCAAATTTTAAACTTGCTCAGAAAAATATTGTATTATAGTCATAATTACATGAGCAATAATACAGGAAATTAACTGGTCACAGCCAAAATTAGGTTTTGGTGAGATTAAGTCGTTAAATTATGTTGATCGGATTTTTTTCTGAAAATAGACATTCTCTCTCGCTTTAACTCTCTTTCTCGAGATGTAATCATGATATTGGTGAAGAAAACTTAAATATTTTAAAGCAGTGATGTAGGATATAGTAATGTCAAGGTCATTAAATGGAGAGTTTATTAAAAATGCTTACACAACATTGATAAGACTAAAGGGTAAAACAAACACATAGTTTCACTATTCTCTAATATCTTAGAATTTTCTTTTACATCTGTTCTGCTTTTTAAGAATAACAATGTTATGACCTGAATTCAGATCTTTCAGTCAGGTCTCCCCTCTTTGACTGGAACCTTGAAGACACATGCTAGTTACTGGACTAACTCTGGTGTCTTTATAGTGTGGGATTCTAGGAAACCACAGAACTCGACTTTGTAAATCTCCAAAATGAAATGTTAATTTACAGATCTTACATCAATTTCAATCTCCCTTCAATGTTATTTTATCTCCTGCACCATATGAAGATGGTTGTGACAAAAATGAAGGTTCAGTAACCTCTCTTTTGCTTTAATAAGAAAACCAAGAGGTTTCTTCACTCGTCATTATCTTTCATCAAAAAGTAGCATCTATTTACTAATATTTCATCATATCAAAGATTGGAAAATCATTGTGCAGATCTTGCCACATGAATTTGTGCCAGAATGAGCCAGCATGTTAAATATGTTATTAATCTGAATTATTGGCGCATTTTACTTTCTTCTGCTCTATTAAAACTTCCTTATTTACATTTTTAAAGAATTAGCCTATTGTTATGACAACTAAACTGAATCTTGATATTTTCTTCCTCCTTCAATATATCAACTCCTGTGGGAATCTCCAAATTGTTTCTCAAACTTTACAAATTAAAATAAGTCAAAAATTGATCTGTCAATGGAAGCTATTGGTAGAGCATTCTAATATGATTATAGAGATAAATTTAGCTGATAAATATAATTTTGCAAAGAGCCTTGAAATCTGATGTTAAAGTTAAATGACTATAATTGTGCACAAAAGTATTGATTATTAAAAAGATGGGAACATTTATACTTTGCATTACACCATCTGTTTCAGTACGGGTAACAGATATCATGTGTTACTTAAATTGTCCAAGTAATGGGAGTGTTGCATGTTGTAAATTATTTTTTATGACATTTTCCTTTTTACTTCATTGAAGCTGAATGATACAGCTTTGGCCCTAACAAGGCAAGCCAGCACTCCAAAGGAAGGGTATTTTCAGGTACTGGTTTCACATCTGCTCGCACTGAAATCAATTGCTTCATGGGGGAATCTTCTTGACATTCTATCAGCTTTAAACTTTGCAAGTTCAGTTTCACACAATATACGTGTGAAAAGGAATAATTGAATAATCAATGTGAAGAACAGCACTTAGCTATTTTTGCAGCACAACGGGTGGTACAAAAGTAGTTTAACAAATTAGTTTCAAAACATTTTGCAGTGGTTGTTTGAAAATCAGTCCAGTGTTTTAAAGCTGCATAATCATTAAAATGTAAACTTGAGGAAGTAATTTTACTCTATAGATGACATTATTGGTTTCATACGATATTCAAAGTATGATCTCAGTCACACTCTGTAGTGTTCCTGAACTTGCATTGCACTTTTTCCTCAACTAACCCACCATTTTCTTCAATCTGCAGGTAATGTTATTTTGTGCTGAGTTAATTTCATTAACATTCATCTCTATCGCCATGGTCTATATAGGATGACAGAAAGATCTATGGTTGTTTTTCTAATAAAAGTTGAGACTTGCACTCAATGATATTACAAAAAATACATAAATCATTTTATTTCATTGGGTGCTAAATATTATTTTTCATGATTTTCTAAATTGTCAAGCAGATAAAATGCCACATTTCTTAAAGATTATTTGGGAAACTTTCTAGAATCCCTCATGGGTGGTGAGAATTTTGCAATTGGCATTTGATGCGTTGGGAAGAGAGCAAATAAACTGGGATTACTATGCAAAAACGATGGGAATTTGTGAACTTCATAGTCCCTCATGGCCAGATAGTCTGCAAAGGGCATTGCTTAAATTCTCTAGTACCCTCCATATTTAAAGTTGATGGAAAGCTGTGGATAGAGATTGCATAGTTTACACCCTTGCTTCCCCTCAATAACCAATAAGACATCTCATTTCTTGAAGGCTGACTTTTCATTTCCAGTGATGGTACTTGTCTTGTTTCCTAGATGGTTGCAATGCAAGTAAGAATCAATGGGTTAAAGCAATTGCTTATGTTTTTAATCATCATAGCTTTCAGTTCTCAAGCATAAATACAATTTATCTCCAACTTACTGTGAAGTTCCCATCATTGAAAGTACTTGTACTTGTGCTCCTTCGTAGGTCCACATGTAACTTCCAAATTCTTGGGGACACTTTTGTTTTATAATTCCAGTGCTTTTTTTTAACCATCTTTGGCAGTAGATTTCTTCTGTACTTTTACTGATTTCAAACTATTTATCTAAATTGATTAAAACATTGTCTAATTTACTATTTCTCCTCTCATTTTGCAAAGCCATTCTCTCTGCTCGAATGTAGATGGTGATTGGGTTCTGATACAAACCAATACTAACATTATTCATAGGTACATGTTACATAAAAGTAATGATTAACTTTTAAATTTTCTTTATGGCATCAGTTCCCTGAGGAAACAGAAATGGATCTATTATCAGTCACCATTGATAGTCCATCTCATTTTTCATCTGTCAGTGAACGTTCAGTGTTTAGTTCATCAAACACCCCACGTGTTGCTCAACCAAGACTTGCCTTCCAGCTTGATGACGCAAAGCGCGATGATAGTTTGACATCTTCTAGTGAAGAATCTGACCGGGAGGAAGAGTATGAGAAAGAAAAAATACAAAATATCAGGAGGACACCGTAAGCAACTCTCTTTATTGTTATTTGTAAACTCTAATAATTGGTTCCAGAATCTACTTGAGAATTAAGTTTTTAAAACATTACATCTAGGCACAGAATTGGGATATATGTATTTATTTTTTACCCAGTTTATTTACATCAGTTGTAAATAATCACAAAGTTCAGAAGATAGTGCCTGTGGTCAATTCCTCAGTTAAATATTGATACCGCAGCAAATTTGTGCTGTAAATTTTTATCATTTCTTGACATAGTAAGAGAAGCAGCTTGCTGAGTGAATAAGGAAGCAAAAACAGACAATGGGAATGAATCTTTCATTTTCCATTTGGCAGATGGTTACTTTTGAGGAACCACAGCATCAGCAAGGTGGGGGGTAGAGTTGGGGTCTCCTTGATTGATGATCAGTACCCTTGATATATTTACACTATCCCTTATCTATCAAAGTTTGCTACTCATACAAATTTGTGGGAAAGTGGGTTTTGAGGATATAAAATGCTTGCAAAGAGCAGAAAAATTGGGGTAAGAAAGCAGTTAAATGAGTATAACGTGGGAAGCTGTCAAGGTAAAAAAAATGAAATCTTAAATAGTGAGAAACTAGTTAATGTTGGTCTATATGGGTGTCTAGGTGTGCAGGTACATAAAACACAGAGTTAGCATGTAGACAGAGCAAGAACTGTGTGTATTTTAAGTTTCTGCATCGAAGGAAGGCTATCCTTGCCTTAGAGGTGGTGTTACATCGATGGATTGTCACCACCTCCCTAGGATAGTCCTTATGAGGGAAAGGTAGTTGGATAAGCTTATACTCTGGGAAATAGATCGCATTCAAACATGTCTTGAAAGAATTTGATAGTATAGATGCTTGGATACCTTCATCCGGCTCAAGAGTGCAGGACCAGAACACTGTCCCAGGATAAATGGTCAAGAATGCAAGTTTGCGAAAATATGGAATTTCTTAACTCAGAGTTGATCATCTTTGGAATTCTCCACTGCAGAATGCAGTGAATGAATACTTAATTGTAAAGTATATTGACATTGTTGCTTTCAAATACCAAAAGAATTAGGTGATTTGGGGACTAGGGAATAACAGGAACAGGCAAATAAATCAACCATGAACAAATTGAATAGCGAAACAGGCTCAAAAAGCAGCGTAAATGTTGTTCTACGCACTTAAAGGCATTCAAAATCTGTTGATCTTAAAGCTTGAAAATTTGAAAAATTTATCAAACCACTGAAATGTGATCAAACATTTTTTTAGAATTCAAAATACTAAAACAATCTATAAACACATGGAAACATATTAGTGAGTTAATTAGAAATAAAATTTGCTCATGATTTAAAAGAGTATCTTTAATCCAACAACCTATTTAAACCAGTTCCTTTTTATTACAACCTAACTAAATGACTTCACTGATTATCAGTTGGAAACTTATAAGAAATATAACATTTGCAAATAGACAGAGCAATAATCAGTGGTAAGTCTTGGATTAAAATTGCTGTGAAAGAGCACATCCACCAGGCTTAGTGTTATTTAATGCCAAGTGCTGAAGGACGCTAAAGTGAAGAAACTTGTGAGTCACCAACAGTCAATATGTTGGATACGCACATCATTAGAGAATCGGAGAATGAAAGCTAAATTTTAAAGGTATTTAAATCCAACATGGGTGATTGTTTATTTACAGTTTGCTGCTTGACAAATTCTTCAACGTCTTTTCGGAAGTGACAATCCAAATGAGTTGTGGACATTTCTATGCTGCAACTATGTTTAATTTTAACAATGAAATTAAGCATTAACAATATAAAGTTGCATTTGAGTAAAAAACGGGATACCCAATGGAGTTGATGTTGGAACCAGTTCTTATTTTCAAATCACATTAATGATTGGGATGCATAGTAGTTAAATGTGTGTATAGCAACAAACTAAATCTAGCCATGTTTCAGGAAGTACCACAGAAATTACTGTTAAATAAAATAAATTATTTGGAAACATTGCACTTAAAATTTAATGTTTACATGTGAAGGATGCTAACATTATAAAGAAAGATACTTCATTTTATGTTTCTAATTTGAATTAATTTTACATTTAATCTAATCATTCATGACAGAAATGTACAACTCTGAGTCTTAGTGATAGGTTGATTGCAGATAAATTGTTTGCTAAATGAAAACTTATAATTGGATCTCCAGTTTCGCAGGCACACACTCAAGAAACAGCAAATGTAGTCACATCGCCACAGGCTTCTTTGGCAAACATGCTTCACATTCAGGACAGGACCAGAGGACACTTTCAAAGTAATAAAATATACATTTGAGGCAGATGTTTAGAAACTCTACATCATAGTAGCGGCACATGGAGAAGTGAGGGAACATGAAATTGAGAGTAAAGCAATAATTCAATGTTAATCATTTCATGTTGTAAGTTCCAAGTCAATTATTTTGATCATTTTGCAGACTCGGTGTGAGGAAAAAGTCTCCAGGCTTTGCTGCAGTTCAGCAACTTTTTAGTGACCGATGGCCATCAGCAGCAATGAGCAGAAATTCTCTAAATGCGGCAACAGAAAGGAACATTGATTTTGAGCTTGATGTTAGAGTTGAGATTGAAAGTGGAAAATGTGTATTGCACCCAACTACGCAGCAACCTCAACAAACGGAACATGATGAATTAAATGTAAAAAAGTGAGTCAACTCTCCAGTTTCAATTTCAGGTCGGCATTTTTCTTCTGACCCCATGAGTGTCACTATTTTTCTTCACTTTATATTTACAATTTTGGTTCTCATGTTCTGGAGCTCATGATTTTTTCCTCCCTGTAACTTGGCACCTTTCTATCTTAGTTCCCTCTTTTAAGATACTATTTAAAATCATGCATTAACTGTATAATGTTGTTTTGTTTGATTTGCTATCACATTTATGTCTGAAGCATCTGTGAAACATCTTACATCAAGTGTATGTTGTGGTTTTGGCTACTGATTTTAATTTGATTTTTAGATGCAGCATATTAAAACAGTTAAAATCCTTGTTGACAGTGGCTTAAAAATTTCAGGGGAAATCTTTAAATGTAATGTTTAATTGTTTAAAATTTACTTTCAGAGTTTGGAACATTGAAATGGAGACTGGTTAAATTATTTTTTTATTTGTACAGGAATATTGAGAAGATTTTAAAAAATGTGGACCAGGATACTCCCCCAAAGAAGAAAAAACCTCATCCAAACTATACATCAAATATACATTTATCAGGTGGGAAAAAAGTGCCACATACACTTCAGACCAAGACAACAGAATTTGAAACCACGGTTTTTTACATTCCAGGAGTAGATGTAAAGGTAACAAGTGCATCTTTACAATAAAGATTTACTTATAAATTGATGCTGTTCAGAAGAAATAAGAAAGGCTTGCTCTGTATTTATGCTATATGTTTTTCTTTTCAAATGTGATCCTTTCCAACACATCTACATCGAGCTGCTTCTAATCCATTTCCCAGATTTGCCACTGACAGATTCCATCCATCTGCTCACGATGGCAGTGGCTTTTGAACGATTTTTAAATATCTCTAATCATTCACAAAGTTTTTTTTAAAGTTCAAGGAGTTTTAAATTAAATAAATAAAAGTAATTTTTTAAATGTTAAAATAAATAAAATTGCTAAATGATAAATAGACAGTAGGTGCAGGAGTAGGCCATTCGGCCCTTCGAGCCAGCACCGCCATTCAATGTGATCATGGCTGATCATCCCAAATCAGTACCCCGTTCCTGCCTTCTCCCCATATCCCCTGACCGCTATTTTTAAGAGCCCTATCTAGCTCTCTCTTGAAAGCATCCAGAGAACCGTCCTCCACCACCCTCTGAGGCAAAGAATACCACAGACTCACAATTAGAGAATTGTGAGTCTGTGGTATTCTTTGCCTCAGAGGGTGTGGAAAAGTGTTTCCTCTTCTCCGTTCTAAATGGCTTACCCCTTATTCTTAAACAGTGGCCCCTGGTTCTGGACTCCCTCAACATCGGGAACATGTTTCCTACCTCTAGCGTGTCCAAACCCTTAATAATCTTATATGTTTCAATAAGATCCCCTCTTATCCTTCTAAATTCCAGAGTATACAAGCCCAGCCGCTCCATTCTCTCAGCATATGACAGTCCCGCCATCCCGGGAATTCACCTTGTAAACCTATGCTGCACTCCCTCAATTGCAAGAATGTCCTTCTTCAAATTAGGGGACCAAAACTGCACACAATACTCCAGGTGTGGTCTCACTATGGCCCTGTACAACTGCAGAAGGACCTCTTTGCTCCTATACTCAACTCCTCTTGTTATGAAGGCCAACATGCCATTCGCTTTCTTCACTGCCTGCTGTACCAGCATGCTCACTTTCATTGACTGATGAACAAGGACCCCCAGATTCCGTTGTACTTCACCTTTTCCCAACTTGACACCATTCAGATAATAATCTGCCTTCCTGTTTTTGCTACCAAAGTGGATAACCTCACGTTTATCCACATTAAACTGCCATGCATCTGCCCAACCTGTCCAAGTCACCCTGCATTCTCATAGCATCCTCCTTACAGTTCACACTGCCACCTAGCTTTGTGTCATCTGCAAATTTGCTAATTGTACTTTGAATCCCTTCATCTAAATCATTGATATATATTGTAAATAGCTGCGGTTCCAGCACCGAGCCTTGCAGTGCCCCACTAGTCACTGCCTGCCATTCTGAAAGGGACCCGTTAATCCCTACTCTTTGTTTCCTGTCTGCCAACCAATTTTCTATCCATGTCAGCACTCTACCCCCAATACCATGTGCCCTAATTGTGCCAACTAATCTCCTATGTGAGACATTATCAAATGCTTTCTTAAAGTCCAGGTAGACTACATCCACTGGCTCTCCCTTGTCCATTTTCCTGGTTACATCTTCAAAAAATTCCAGAAGATTAGTCAAGCATGATTTCCCCTTCGTAAATCCATGCTGACTCGGACCGATCCTGTTACTGCTATCCAAATGTGCCGCAATTTCATCTTTTATGATTGACTCCAGCATCCAAAGAACTTCACTGGCTTCCCATTTCCCACCGGATCATATACAAAATCCTGGTCCTCACCTACAAAGCCCTCAACCACTTGGCCCCCCCTTATCTCACTGACCTCCTCTCCCCCTACCAACCCTCACGGTCCCTCAGATCCACATCAGCCGGTCTCCTCTTCATTCCGAAATCCAACCTCTGCACTCTTGGAAACAGAGCCTTCTCCTGGGCAGCTCCCAGGCTCTGGAACTCCCTCCCACAATTGATCCGAAATTCTGAGTCCCTCACCATCCTCCAGTCCCGCCTCAAGACCCATCTCTTCACCTCTGCATACCCTTAGTCCCATGTCCCCCTCCCCTTTGCATCTCTGTCTTACTGCTCTATTTTGTTTTGTTTTTGACTCTCCATGTAAAGCGACTTTGAGTCCTTGAAAAGCGCTATGCAAATAAAATGTATTATTATTATTATTATTTATCTTCCCCAGGCTAACTGGCCTATAATGTCAGGCTAACTGGCCTATAATTCCCTGTTTTCTCTCTCCCGCCTTTCTTAAAAAGTGGGATAACATTAGCTACCCTCCAATCCACAGGAACTGATCCTGAATCTATAGAGCATTGGTAAATGATCACCAATGCGTCCACGATTTCTAGAGCCACTTCCTTAAGTACCCTGGAATGCAGACCATCAGGCCCTGGGGATTTATCAGCCTTCAGTCCCATCAGTCTATCCAACACCATTTCCTGCAAAATGTGAATTTCCTTCAGTTCCTCCGTCACCCCAGATCCTCTGGCCGCTAGTACATCAGGAAGATTGTTTGTGTCCTCCTTAGTGAAGACGGATCCAAAGTACCTGTTCAACTCATCTGCCATTTCCTTGTTCCCCATAATAAATTCACCTTTTTCAGTCTTCAAGGGTCCAACTTTGGTCTTAACTATTTTTTTCCTCTTCACATACCTAAAGAAGCTTTTACTATCCTCCTTTATATTCTTGGCTAGCTTACCGTCGTACCTCATCTTTTCTCCTTGTATTGCCTTTTTTGTTATCTTCTGTTGCTCTTTAAACCTTACCAAATCCTCTGCTTCCCGCTCATCTTTGCTACGTTGTACTTCTTCTCTTTTATTTTTGTACTGTCCCTGACTTCCCTTGTCAGACACGGTCGCCCCTTACTCCCCTTGGAATCTTTCTTCCTCTTTGGAATGATCTTATATGATCTTATTAAAATATTACAAACCTTAAAATAAAGTAATTTAAACACTTAACCTGGGATTTTTTTTAACAGTATTTGTAACCATTCAAATGAGTAGATTGGCATCTGTACTTTGGATAGCACTGGTGTAAGTGTGAGCCACTGAGAGTAGAACAACTCCACATTGTCAGTGATTTGCCATTGCAATCAATGCTCACATCTAACCACCAGGTCACTTAGAACCCTTGCTTAACTGAGCATGCATTCAAGTTCCAAGCAAACAGTGGGCTATCCATTGTCAATGCTTTACCTGGAATGTGAATAACATTCAGCAAAAAGGCATATAGATGGACAACTCAGAAGAATATCCAGAACTTCCAACATTAAAAAAACATTGAAAACAGTAGTTATTTGTTATTATAATCCGAGATTTTCTTTCTAATAAATCGGAATCAGAGGATATTTTCTGATATCATCAGAATCAGAAAATTGCTAATATCTTCTGCAATATCTTGATTAAACCCTGAATTTGTAATGACATTTCTTACTCTCGGTTGGTCAGGAGGGCAGTGGCATAATTCCCCCCTTTTCAATGGACAGATCTCTGAAGAAAGTAAATAAATTTGTCGTGCTATTCTTACAGGAAATGTACATGTCCAAAACAATTAGAATTAGCTATGCACTATCAATGGCCCAGAGTTTCCTGCCAGGGAAGAACTGCCCATACTTGCTACTGACCTCATCACACAGTGTGATAGTTGTAAACTTAGCTTCTATCTGTCGGAGAGAGAATAATCGCTCCTATATTATTCGGGGAGCAATCCCCTTTTTCCATTATAATCCAGTCCACCTGCTGGGCAGAATTGTCCAGCAGGTGAATCATATTTTTAATATTTACTGCCCAGTTATAATACATAAAGTTAGGGAGCGCTAGACCCCCCAACTCTTTTCGTTTGTTAAGGTGTGTTCTTTGTATTCTGTGGGATTTGTAATCCCATATAAAATTTGTAATGTCTGAGTCCAGTTTTTTGAAAAACTTTTTTGGGAGATATATAGGTATTGATTGAAATAGGTAAAGGATTTGTGGTAAGAAAATCAATTTGAATAATAAAAATTATAATAAAAATCCAATTATATATAGCACTATTAGAACATGGAAGCAAATAAAACAGAATCTAAAATTAAGAAACCTATCTCTCTTAATACCAATAGTCAATAACCCATCGTTTAAACCTTCAATCATAGATAAAGCATTTATACAATGGGAAAGAATGGGAATTAAAACGCTCGAAGATCTGTATGAATTAGAAAAATTACTATCATTCCAACAACTACAACTGAAATATAATTTGAAAAATAATCAATATTTTAAATATATACAAATCTGTGACTATTTGAAAACACACACAAAAGATTATTATAATATGCCTTCCGACTTACTAGATGAAGCAATGAAGACAAAGGCGGAATCAGCTAATTTAATATCATACTTATATAATATCATCTTAAATAGAGAAATACCCACAACAGATGGAATTAGAAGAGATTGGGAACAAGATCTAGGTATAAAAATTTCAAAAGAGAGTTGGGATAATCATTTATTACAGGTGCATAAATGCTCGATCAACGTACGACATACGCTTATCCAATTTAAAACATTACATAGATTATATTATTCAAAAACCAAACTAAATAAAATCTTTCCTAACGTCTCACCAATCTGTGATAAATGTATATGTCAAGAAGCTACCATAGCACATTCTTTTGTTTTTTGTACAAAAATCCAAAAATTCTGGTTTGAAATATTTGATATTTTTTCAAAATTAATCAAAATAAAACTGGTACCAAAACCAGAATGGATTATTTTTGGAATATCGGAAGGTATTCCTGAATTAAACGTGTATCAGAAGAATTTACTCAATTATGGGCTAATAATGGGAAAAAAGCTTATACTTAAATTCTGGAAAAATGCGCCCACACCAACAATAAAAATGTGGACATCAAATATGTTGGAAACATTACATCTGGAAGAGATGAGATTCCTCCTAGTAGGCAAAGTAGATCAATTTCAAAAGACGTGGTCTACGTTTTTGGACCTATTACAAGCATGAGGTGCAATAGTAATTTAGAAAAACAAATAAATAAATAAAAGGTATCTGGACCTGGTAATGGGAGGTAAAATAAAAACAGACTTGGTTGGTAGTTCCTTCTCTATGAAGTATGGTATAAGAGTTATAATAGAGCGATTGTTCCTTCTTTCTTTCTCTTTTTTTTTCTAGGGTCTATTTTCTAACTTTACTTCCTTCTCTAACCTCTTTTCTAAGGGGCTTTCTTTTCCCAACACTCTTTTGCACTTCACAACCTTTGCGCACTTTCTTCACTTTTCTTACTTCTTTCTTTTTCTTTCTTAAAGTTTAAAAAAGTGAAGCGGTACAAAAAATGTATTAATATATACGTGTTGTACATTACTGTAATCTACCGTACTTCTAAAAAATAAAAAAAATAAAAAAAATAAAAAAAAAAAAAAAAAAAAGCTTCTATCTGTCAACTTTCTGAACAGAGCGTTTCTGATCCTCAGAGAACAGTGGCTGGATCTTGCATGCACGAATCTCATCTCTTGAGGGACTAATCATGACCACAAAACAGCTTAGGGAACTTTTGACATGCCAGTTGACTTTGAAACATATCATTAACTTTGTTTCTCAATGCCATTTTTGAGTGCTAAATTTTGTAATAGTTTCAAGTTGAGTAAAATATTTCTGACAGTTGCAATCTTTCAACAGCTGCATTACAATTCCAAAACACTGAAGACCGATTCTCCAAACGCCTCCAGAGGATCGTCTTTGCCAAGAACTCTTTCTAAAGAATCAAAACTATATGGAATGAAAGATACTAGCCTTCCTTCTCAATCCACGACCACCAGCACCAAGCCCACTTTATTGCTTCCTCCCCAACTTCCCCCTATATCATCAGGTATTTAATTTATAAAGTCATATCGCTCTATAAACACAACTTTATGGGTTTTTGTACCTCTGTGTTTTAGGCTGTATTTTGCCGTGAATTGCATTTAAAGAGAAGTAATATTTTGCTTTGGGAGAAAAGATAATTAAGAATATACCCAAAGACAAAAATGTGCAAGAACCATGTCATAAGAGTAAGAAAGAATATGGCATTCATATCTCTAATGACGATTAACATATAATAAATTTAATATGTTGTTTATTGGGGACTTGAAAGAAATTTACAAATATTTCCGTTTCGATGTAGGGATTAATTAGAGGGTTGTTATAAATGTAATTCTGGCTTGTCCAAGTTTTCCTTTTCTTTTTTAATGTTGTATTATACAAGATAATCTTTACTGGAACACATTCTCCAAAATATTGTGGGTGCTGCAGTTTGTCAGGCCCACAGGATAGTCAGTGTAAAGAATAAAGAACAATATATTTTAAAGTGCTAATAGAAAAAACCCAGTAAATTTTGATCCAATAGCAATGTGGATCTTGAATATAAATTCAATATGCTTAATACCAGTGGCTTTCAAGTTATTTTTATTATTACCAGAATTGTAGAAAATTATAATAATGTTGTATATAAAGAAATCATATTTCACTTCATGTTAACAAAATCATTATATTTTCCTTGCAGCCAAAGGGAAAGGGACCGGAGGTGTGAAAACAGCAAAACTTTATGCTTGGGTTGCTTTGCAATCTCTTCCTGAAGAAATGGTCATTAGTCCTTGTCTGCTGGACTTCCTAGAAAAAGCTCTGGAAACAATTCCAATCACTCCAATTGAAAGAAATTACACAGGTATCTCAAAATAAAATGTCTTCCATTGATCTAAATGTGATAATCGTAGAAAACAACCTACTGATGACTAACCACCTTATTTTATGCCTTCTAGACCTACCCATTAAGATATATTTCAAGGTGAGTTTATTGTCACATGTTCCAATTAAGGTGCAGTGAAATTTGAGTTGCCATACTAAGTGAAAAGTAACAAGACACACAACCACATAAAAGTTACCATAAACATCCATCACAGTGAATTCCACATTCCTCACTGTGATGGAAGGCAATAAAGTTCAATCTTCTTCCTCTTTGTTCTTCTACGGTCGGGGCAGTCAAACCATCTGCAGTCGGGGCGATCAAAGCCCCCGCAGCCGATGATCGAAGTCCTCGTTGAAGTGATCGAAACTCCCGCGTCCGGTCGGTTTAAACTCCCTCCCTGGCATGGAGCTCCCGAGTCGGCCTCTTCTTACCAGAGATCACGGGCTTCACGATGTTAAAGTGTCCAGGCCCCGCGGTTAGAACTTCGATCCCCGGCAAAGGGATCGCAAGCTCTGCGATGTTAAAGTCCCGCAGACTCCTGCGTCTTGGAGCGCCCACCGGTCTCCAGGAAAGACTGCCAATTCCACGATGTTAGGCCGCAGTGGGGACGGAGATACGATACGGGAAAAAATCGCATCTCCGTCGAGGTAAGAGATTGAAAAATAGTTTCCCCCCACCCCCCACATAAAACAAACCAAGTAACACAAAAATATACTTTTTTCACTTACTGAAAATAACAAAAAGAAGAAAGGACAGACAGACTGTTGGCGAGGCAACCATTGCTGGTGGTGCCACCTGGTAGTGATGTCTTGTTTCAATATTACCACATTCAATCCTTTTTTATTTTTAAAATCTCAGACATATTCTTGATCTTCAATTTCACCACTTCTGTACCATCATTACCTTATTTTTGGACATGAAGTTCTGCCGTCAAGAAAATGATATTCAAGGTGTAACATTTTAATCTTCTTCTTGCAAATTAAACATAAACCAAAGGAATAGTTAGATCTCAAGCTGGGTGTTGAGCAGCCAGGTTGTTGTCTCTGCGTCAATGTCTGCCAGGCCCTGAGCTCCATTTGGGAGGTGGTAGAGCGGGCACCCAGAGATGACATGGTTGGCTGTCTGTTGTTCTTGAATGTTGAGGCATAACACAAAACCTTTTTTGTTTTTAAATAAATGTTCACTAATTTAAGCAATGCAAACAAAAGTTTTGATATTACGTTAAATATTTTGGAAAATTACTGACTAAATTTTAAGCTTTTAATCTAATACATCTTCAATTTAATACATTAAATTGTGCTAAGTAAGTTTTGAAATAAAAAATACTGATATCTGGCTTAACAGCTCTCAGTTCCCAGGATGAAGATGTGGGACAGTTTGAAGTTCAAGATGCTTTGGAAGAATCAACAATATCTCTAGTGTCCTCATCCACATCGGCCTATTCCTCATTTCCAGTAGATGTTGTGGTTTATATAAGGGTACAGGTAAGAATATATATTTCCTGTAACATTTTATGCGTGCATAGAATATTGGAAAGACCAGGATTTCCTGTTCCTAATTGTATTTAATAAAGTGGCTTTGATTATGCAACCATAAACCAGTTACTACATCACACAAAAAAATGACATAAAGTGCTTGAGTAACTCAGCAGGTCAGAGCAACATCTATGGTAAATATGGATATGGGGACATTTCGGATCAGGACTCTTCTTCAGATTAATTGTGGTGGTGGGCAGGAGGGGCAGAGAGTGAGCTGAAAAAGACGTATGGGCAGGACAAAGCCTGGCAAATGATAGGTGGATATAGATGTGGGGGGAGTTTGATAGGCAGATAGTTGGACAAGAAAAGATAAAAAGTGTGAGATAAGGATAGAAAAAGTGTAAATTGTGAAGCCTGGTGAAGGAATACAGGTGGAAGGGGATGGCAAGAGGGGGAAGGAGAGAAATGGAGGTGCAAATCCAGATGGGGCACAGGGAAGAGAGTTTGTATGATGTAGTAACTCCTATATTGCTATTAGGTATAGAATGCTAGACCTTTGACTTGATGGTGATGATAAAACAATAGTAATATATTTTGTACATTTGGGTAATATGCAACTTGAAGAAGTATATAATGTCCATAATATGTTTGCTGACCTTGTCCATTCAGATGGCAGAGTTTTGTTTGATAGGTGGTGTCAACGAAGCAAATGACTGCATTATGTCTTGTAGACGATACACATATTGCAGCAAAACAATGCGGGAGTTTCTGGTCAGTGCCAATCCCCAATCCAAAATGTTTATTCTGTTGAGGATAGAAAGAGGAGTAGAGTAAGACTGTTTTTGTTGGAAAGTGGTCAGCATGTGTGTGCGCTGTGTGACAAAAATGTTATTAATTTGTCAGCTGAGTTTGAATGCTTTGCCACATTCAAGAATATGAGAAGTGTGTTTATCGGTACATATTTGTGTAATAATACTTAAAAAGATATTCTAACATTAATTAAATTTGGTAAATAATAGTTCTGTGAACTATAATGAAAACTCTTCCCCCACTCCCTTCATGCCCCTTCTTGCCTTTTGTGCCCAGATATTTATCTATCTCCTTTTTCGGTGACTTAGCTTCCATAACCCCCTCCACAGGTTCACCATTGTGTCAATAAACAAAATTCTCCTTTTCAAAGTTATAAATGTTCTATCCCATATCCTGAAATTACAATTCCTCATTCTAGGCTCCTTAGACAAGAGAAATATTCTCCCAGTGTCCAAATTGCGAGGCCTGTAGGAAATGTACGTTTAAATTGGATCCCCTTTCATTCTTCTGAAATCTAATGAATACAAATCTTCCTTTTTTTTTTTTTGTCCGAATCTTTCCTCACATCCTGCCATCTGAAGAATCAATCCAGCGAACCTTCATTGCATTTCCTCCAGGCAAATGTGTCCTTTCTTAGCTAAGGCAACCAAAATAGACCACCAGAGAAGTGGTCTCAAGGGGCTCTGTGTAATTGTAACAAGATATCCTCGAGCTTATACTGAATTATTCTTGCTAAGAAGGACAATATATAATTTACCTTCTTATTGGTGAGCAAGAACAAGCAACCCTCTTTGTACATCACCACTTCTCATTCTAACACTATTTAAATAATAAGGCACCTTTCTGTTTTACCTGTGGGTGAAGTGGATAACTTAACAATTCTCCATGATACAATGCCTGTCATATAGTTTGCTAACTTGCTCAATCTATCTAGATTATTTTACAGCCGCTTTGTATCCTCCTCATATTTCATAATCTTATGCAATTTACTGTTATGAACACATGTTGAAATAAAAAAAAAAATCCTGAATCCAAATTATTGATATATGTTGGAAAAGGCTGGGAACCAAGCACTGGCTCATCCCTGTCGTAATTCACCAGATACCTTTCACCCCAAGAAAGATCCATTTTGTTCTACCGTTTCCTGTCAATCCACTAATTTTTATTCTGTTTTCCCCAATGCCATGAACTTTACTTTTACACGCTAACCTTTAATATGAGACTTTATCAAGGCTTTCAGAAACTCCAGTACATCCACTGGTTTTCACTCATCTATTCTATCAATTATATCCCAAAAAAAACTGACAGATTTCCTTCCAGTAATTTATGTTGACCATAATAATACACCTGTAAAATATCTCATTGATATTTTTCAGGTGTATTATTATCTCATCCTTGTAATACCTTCTTGCGTTCCCTACAGCTGACAATTGGCTTAATTGGTCTGCAGTTTCATGTTTTCTCTCTTCCTCCGTTCCGAGATAGTGGGGACACATTTGCCATTATATTAATACGAAGGAAATAATAATAAGAAGAAGAATTTTGTATAATCTAGAGAATATTACAAAATGATAGCCAATGCATCTACTACTTCCATAACTAACTTTTTCAGTGCTGACTACAAGAATGTTTGCATAAGCCTTTACAAACTTATTTTATGTTTGATTTTCTCTTTTTGCTCTCTCGACCAATTTATTTGTCCTTCGCTGAAATATAAACAGCTCAATCTTCAGATATGCTACTTTTATGACTCACTTTGGATCAGATACCACATTAACTTCTTTTGTGAGCTAATGTAGGTTTTCTTTTCTTTTCATATTTTGATGCCAGGCAAAAATGTACATCTTACATTCATTACTTAAAAGGCGGCCATTGCTTAGCAATAGTAATTGTTTTCCCAATCCATTGTAGCCAACTACCTCCTCTTATCCTTAAGTGTCCTTTATTTAGATGTACAACCCTTGTTTTAATTGAACTCCCTCACTTTTCAGTGTAATGTAGAATCCTGTCACATTCTGATTACTCTTCATAAATATACCTGTCACATCGAGTTTTCTCATTGCATGACACCCGGGGTAGGATAACCTGTTCCCGAGGTAGCTATCCAAAAATCACCCCAGAATTCTTGCTCTTGCATTTACTGATTTGATTTGGTTAGTCTATAGTTTAAAGTCACCCACAGTTTCTATAGAACCCTTGCCACATGCACTTTTAATTTCCTATTTGGTGTAATGCCCTATACTTCTACTACTGTCTGAAGGCCCACGCACAAATCTGGCCAATGTCTTACCCCTACTCCCTTGAGGCATCTTAGTTCCACACAGTCAGATCCCACATATTTGTTTATGACATTTAATATTCTTTCTCAATATTGCAGTGCCTTTATCTTGATAACAATGCCACCCGACCCTCTCAACCAAAAATGTCACATATTCCTTTTCTCCAGAGATGCTGCCTGACCCGCTGAGTTATCCCAGTTTTTTGTCTCTTTTATCCACTGTGTCTAATCTTTCTAATTAAATATCTTTGTGTATGTGGCCTCCAACCATAGTCATCCTGCAGTCACATTTCCATAATGGCAATCACCATTGTATTATTTTATAGCTATTTGCGTTATTAATTTAAGATCTGTGTTATCTGCAAATTTGCTAATATTACTTTGAATCCCTTCATCCAAATCATTGATGTATATTGTAAATAGCTGCGGTCCCAGCACCGAGCCTTGTGGTACCCCACTAGTCACTGCCTGCCATTCTGAAAGGGACCCGTTAATCCCTACTCTTTGTTTCCTGTCTGCCAACCACTTCTATATCCATGTCAGCACTCTACCCCCAATACCATGTGCCCTAATTTTGCCCACTAATCTCCTATGTACACTTCACTTCATACACTTCAATAGAACGGGGCTGATTAGTGAAAGACAGCATGGTTTTGTCTATATGGATTTCAGCAACACCTTCGATGAGGTTCTGCATAGTAGGTTTCTCTGGAAGTATAGATCACTCTGGGAGTATATCGGTCAGGTCGGGGGAAGTTCCCCCCACCACGGGTACCATGTAATCCCATGCTAACTGCTCCATGGTCGGATCGTCGGCGACTAAACCGTCTCCCCCACCTGGTTTGCCTGATGAGGAGGGGGCTGTGGACCCCCAGCAAGACAAGACCTGCAAAGGGCGGATGAGGTCCTAGCGAGCCAACGGCCACCCACACTTCAGTAGAAGTTGTGATCATTGTCGTACATAGCATTGTATGGCACCGTGCCCGTTGATGTATTCAACGATGATGATGATGGTACCAGGGAGAGCTAATAGACGGGATAGAAAATTGTCTTCATGGAAGGAAGCAGAGGGTGATGGAGGGTTGTTTTTCAGACTGAAGGCCTGTGACGAGTGGTGTGCCTCTGAATGGTGCTGGGCCCATTGTTGTTTGTGGTTTATATCAACAATTTAGATGAGAAAGTACAAGGAAGGATTAGTACTTTTGCAGATGACACTAAAGTGGGTGGAAAATGGCTATCAGATTACCGCAGGATCTTGATCAGTTGGGCAAGTGGGCAGAGGAATGGTTAACAGAGATAATGCAGAAAAGTGTGAGCTAATGCATTTTGAGAGGTCAAACCAGAGGGCCTTCACTGTGAATGGAAGGGCACTGGGGAGTGTTGTGGAGCAGTAGTGCAGGTGCATACTTCCTTGAAAGTGGCGTCACATATAGATAGGGTGATCAAGAATCCTTACGGCACTCTGGCCTTCAACAGTCAGGGTATTGAGTATAGAAGTTGGGATGTTATGCCACGGTTGTACAAGACGTTGGTGAGGCCATATTTGGAATATTGTGTTCAATTTTGGCCAATGCAGAGATGATTTTCGAACATGCCAGGACTTGAGGACCTGGGTTACAGGGTGTGGTTGGGCAGGCCAAGACTTTACTCCTTTGAGCCCAGGAGGATGAGGGTTGATTTTATAAAGGTACATAAGATGATAACGGGAATAGATAGAGTAGATACACAGACTTCAGAGGCATCAAGAACTAGAGGGTGTAGATTTAAGGTGAGAGAGGAATCTGAAGGGCACCTTTTTCACACAGAGGGTGGTTATTATATGGAATAAACTGCCTGAGGAGGTAGTTGAGGCAGATACTATCACAACATTTTAAAGATATTTGGACAGGAACAAGGGCAGAAAAGCTTAAGTGGGATATGGGCTAAATGTGGGCAGTTGGGAATAGTGTAGATGGGGCAGTTTGATCGGCACGGACAAGGGGCCAAAGGGCCTATTTCTGTGCTGTATCTCCAACTTGAATTCTGCTATGTCTTTTATTTCTGACACAGATTAGAGAAAGGTGGTCACATAACACCCTTGACTTGCAGTATGGCTGCATCTGGTGCCAAATCGCAAATATGTCATGCATTTGCAATTTTTAGTTTTGATGAGTAATTTAATAGTTTTGTTTTGGAGTTTGTTATTAGGTTTTACCTCTTCAGTCATGCTTTTTATTTCCTCTGTAATCATTATCTCTCCATGAGTGAATTAATTTTGCAATAGTATATTTAACGTCAAGTCTGAACGAACTGAAAGTAGCATTATTTGAACTTTACCGGCCATTCAGCACTTAGCGTGCTGATTTGTAATTGCACAATGGATCCAATGTATTTTAGTACTGATTTGCAAACCTTTGAAAACTTTCTATGTGCATTCTGCAGCCATCACAGATCAAGTTCAGCTGTTTACCTGTATCAAGAGTTGAATGTATGTTGAAGCTGCCTTCGCTGGACTTGGTGTTCTCATCTAATAGAAGTGAACTGGAAAGCTTGGGTTTCTCACATGCATTCGATGGAACTCAAGTATCTGCTAGTGCCTCTTCATTGCTTGCTCATACTGTATTAAAAGCTGCTGCCAGTAAATCAGGTATGTGGGTAATGTAGTCTAGTTTAATTTAGTTTAGAGATACAGTAAGGGAACAGGCCCTTCAGCCCACTGCGTCCACGCCGACCAGCAATCCCCACACATTAACACTATCCTACACACACTAGGAACAATTTTACCAAGCCAATTAACCTACAAACCTGATTTAAAGTGCATGGAACTACTGAATTAATTTTTAACTGTACAACTGATTTAATGGCACTAAATTTGCAGTATGAAATAACAGTGTGTATATGCATGTGCATCTAAAGTTATTGTCAGCGATACCTTGCACCTCCACAGAGTGTACATGGGCTTGGCTAATATATTCTGTGCAAATCACTGAATTTCCAAGAACTCGAGTTATTATAAACCATTCTCACTGAGAAGTAATAAATTATAGTAATGTTATAATTTGTAATATAAATTTTAATTGTTAATTATAGGAAACCATAATTACAATTAAACAACATATTTGACTTTAAAAATGTAATATACGTTTAGTAAGTTTAGTTATAATATATTTCATGATCTTAATTCTGTAAAAATATTTAAAGCATTAGAATAAAGTTATGATCATAGAATATAGAACAGTTCGCCCAGGAACAGGCCATTGGTCACGCGATATCTGTGCCGAACATGTTGTGAAATGAAACTAATCCTTTCGGCCTACTCCACATCCATATCCCTCCATTTCCAACATCTTTCTGTGCCTTTCAAAAAGCCTCTAAATACCACAATCATATCTGCTTCCCTGCCATCACTGACTGCACATTCCAGGCATGTTACCACTCTCTGTAAAAATAAAAGTTGCAGTGCACATCTCCTTTAAACTTTCCCCCTCTGACTTTAAAGCTATGCCTTACAGTATTTGACATTACTACCCAGGAAAAACTATTCTGATTGTCTACTCTATGTAGGACTTTCGGAATTTTATACACTTAATTCAGATCTCCCATCAGCCACCGACACTCCAGAGAAAACAATACAAGTTTGTGCATTCACTCCTTATAGCAAATTCTCTATGATCCAGGTAGCATCCTAATAAACCTCTTCTGCACCCTCTCCAAAGCATCCACATTTTCCCCGTAATAGAGCGACCAGAACTGCACACAATACTCCAAATTTGGCCGAAACAAAAATTGATAAAACAGCAACATGATGTCCGAACTCTTATACCCGATGCCCCGACTGATGAAGGCAAGCATACCACACGCTTTCTTTACCACTCTATCTGTTTGTGTTGCCACTTTCAGGGAGCTATGGACTTGGAGACAAAATCCCTTTGTATATTACTGCGGTTAACTATCTTAACTGTATACTTTCCCCTTATTTTTGATATCCCAAAGTACAACACCTCACACTTCGCCTTCTTCATTCTCTGTAACTCCAACAATCCTTGTGTCGCCTGCAAACTTACTAACCAACCCACCTATACTTTCATCCAATTTATTTCTATAACAAACAACAGGGGTGCCAGCACAGATCCCTGTGGAACGCTATTGGTCACACACCTACAGCCAAAATGACATCCTTCCATCACTACCCTCTGTTTTTTACCGCTAAGCCAGTTCTGAATCAAAACTACCAAGTCATTGTGGATCCCATTTATGTCAATCTTCTAGATTAGCCTACCAAAAGGGACCTTGTCAAATGCCTTACTAAAATTAATATAGACGACATCCTCATCAATCGGCATCATTGCCTCTTCAAAAAAAACTCTATTAAGTTTACAAGACATGCCTGCCATGGACCAAGCCACGCTGACTGTCTCTAATTTGTCTATTCTATTCAAAATGCAAGAAATCATATCACTAAGAATCCTCTCCAATTGCCTTCCTGCTATTGATGTGAAGCTCACTGTCCTATAATTTCCGGACTTACCCCAATTTCTCTTTTTAAACAAGGGAATAACATTGGTCATTCTCCAGTCCTGCAGGACCTTACCTGTGACGAGAGAGGATACAATGATCTTTGTCAGGTTCCCAGCAATCTACTCTCTTGCCTCTCTCAATAACCTGGGATAGATCTCTTCCAGCCCTGGAGACTTATCCAGCTTGAAGTTCTTTAAGAAATCCAACACCACCACCTTCACAGTTTACTATTTGAGAAATATTCAATATCATTGGCCGCTTTGCCAATGTCTGCCGCATGCTAAATAAGCCTTTGAGGTAAGACACAAATTGCTGGAGTAACTCAGCGGGTCAGGTAGCATCCCAGCAAAACATGGATAGGTGACGTTTCGGTGCGGGACCCTTCTTCAGACTGGAGAAGAGTCTCAACCTGAAACGTCACCTATTCATATTCTCCAGGGATGTTGCCTGACCCGCTGAGTTACTCCTGCATTTTATGTCTTTCCAAAGACAACCAGCATCTGCAGTTCCTTGTTTCTACAATCAATTGAGGTAATGTCTGACTGCAACTCATGTTATAGAGTCATAGAGTCATACAGCGTGGAAACAGGCCCTTCAGCCCAACTTGCCCACACCGACCATCATATCCCATCTGCACTAGTCCCACCTGTCTTCGTTTGGCCCATATTCCTCTAAACCTGTCCTATCCATGAACCTGTCTAAATGTTTCTTAAATGCAATAGTACGGCCTCAACCACCTCCCCCAACAACTCATTCCATACACCCACCACCCTCTGTGTGAAAAAGTTACCCTTCAGGTTCCAATTAAATCTTTCCCTCCCTCAATTTAAACCTATGTCTTCTGGTTCTTGATTACCCTACTCTGGGCAAGAGACTCTGTCGTCTACCCGATATATTCCTGTCATGATTTTGTACACCTCTATAAGATCACCCCTCATCATCCTGTAATAAGGAATAGAGTCCTAGCATGTTTAACCTCTCAGGTCCTGGCAACACCCTTGTAAATCTTCACTGCACCCTTTCCAGCTTGACAACATCTTACCTATAACATGGTGTCCAGAACTGAATACAATACTCCAAATGTTGGGAAATGTCCTCTATATTGAGAAAGATTAAATCCATGCTACAGAGACTGCTGGATCTTTGTGGATACCTTTTCCTTCAAAATTAACACGAGTCCCACCACTTCGCCACTGAACACTAAATTCCATGCAAAAAAACCAGACTAGACATTTGCAAAATTTTAAATGATTAGACGAAGTGACCTTCATTTAAAGATTTTAAATGAATCCAAACCTTTTAAAGATAATCTTCAGAATGAATCTATCATTATGAAGTGATATTTTGTGCTGTCCAGATGTATGACATATGTATGTTTATGATCTGGTCAATTAATCTCTTGTGTTCATCAACGAACATCTCTTTGAAGGTACATCTTCTGGATTTGGAAGCCCACTTGGAAGAAGCCGACACAACAGTAGTCAATCTGATCTTTCTTACTCCAGCACCACGGCATCAGGGCTGAGCTTTACAGCTTGTATGTCGGATTTCTCTCTGTACGTTTTTCATCCATATGGAACTGGGAAGCAGAAAACAACAGTTACTGGCCTGACTCCTGGAACAAGCACATCTGGTAAATAGGCCCAACAACATTTCTGTTGTTTTTATACTTTTGTGTTATTTTTAATGCTTCTGTAAAATGTTTTGTGGAATGACACTATTTTTGGCATATTTATTCAAATATAAACCCCAAACCTTTGTAAATATATTCTGTATGGTTAGGTTATTTAAAACATTTGGAAAGATACAGTTAATTTAGATCCTTAATAAGATTATACATAGTTGTGCATATATGCTTGTATATATATCAGGGTAAGCATTTCACAAACATTTCTCTGCTATTTCTTCATATAACAGAAGAGGCTGAGCTTTTACGCTTTTGGTGTGTTGTGGTATGCAAAGGAAAAGAATAGGATTTTTTTCTCATTAGGTTATCGTATAATAAGTAAGTTAGCATATATTTGAACCCTATGATGTATTGCTGGAATTCTTAGTTGTAGTCCTTAACATGGTAACTTCAGATAATGGCCAAATAATTCTGTCAAGTTTGTAAAGAAGGAATGAAAATCGACGAATACATTTTCAAACTTGGACTTTCGGGTTTTCATTCCACTTTCTGAATAACATGATAACAAGATAACATGAAAATAAATAAATGTGTTCTTGGTCATCTTTTCATACTGCAGGTACTGTGGATGAGGAAGCCAGCTCTGTCACAGGCCGTAAGGATTCTCTCAGTATTAACCTAGAATTTGTGAAAGTTAGCTTATCCAGGATGAGACGATCAGGAGGGGGTTCATTGTTTGACAACCAAACACCAATCAAAATTAACAGCAAGATGGAAACCACTTTAATTAATATCTCTGGTATAAATATTTTTCTTCCTCTATCCTTTTAACAAATTTAATGAGGTAATTGGACATACTGTGTCCTAACTCTACATTTTTCCCTTCAGCTGTCTGCGACATAGGATCTGCTTCCTTCAAGTATGATATGCGTAGACTTAGTGAAATTCTAGCCTTTCCAAGAGCCTGGTACAGAAGAAGCATTGCTCGACGTCTCTTCCTAGGTGATCAGACAATCAATTTTCCAGGTGAGACAATCCAAAAATTAGTCATAAAGATATAGCATGGAAACAGCCCTTTCCATGCCAACCATCAAGCATCCACCGAGATTAATCCTACAATGAATCCTATTAATCCATGTTATTCTCCTTGCATTCCATCAACTCCCCCCCGCCCCCCAAGATTTTATCATTCACTTACACACTGGGTGCAATTTATACTGGCCAATTAACTTTCAACAAGTCACAGGGAGAATGTACAAACTTCACACAGGCAGTAGCAAAGGTCAGGATTGAACCTCCACTGCCAAACCTGTGAGGCAGCACCTCATCTCAGTCCGAAACATCAAATGACATGGGTAGGAAAAGAGATTATGTCCTGCAAAATGAATATAAGGAGTAAGGCAAAAAGTTAAGATACGGGACCTTGAGGGTATAATCTTTGGATTATTACCTCTGCCACATGCTAGTGAGGGTAGGGACAGGAAAATAGGGCAGATGAATGTGAGTTGGTTCAGGGGACAAGGATTCCGATTTTTGGACCATTGGGATCTCTTCTGGGGCAGAGGTGACCTGTACAAGAGGGATGGCTGGTACCTCAACGGGAGGTGTTTGCAGAGAGGTTTGCTCGTGCTACTCGGTAGGGTTTAAGCAAGAATGGCAGGTGAGTGGGAGCCAGAGCAGCAGGTCAGCAAATGGAAGGGATGATGAGAACGTGGACGTTATTGAAAGTAAATCTTATAGAAAGGATAGGCAGGGAGAGGTTCATGAATATGGGGATAATGAAGAGCTGAAGTGTGTTTACTTCAATGCAAGGAGTATTGCGTGTAAAACTGATGAGCTTAGAGCCTGGATCAGTGCTTGGAATTATGATATTGTGGCCATTACATAAACTTGGTTGTGAGAGGGACACGACCGGTAGCTCAATGTTTCAGACGAGAGAAAGGGAGGTAAAAGAGGGGAGGAGTTGCTTTGCTAATCAGGGAGAATATCATAGCAGTACTCGGAGGACATACTGGAGGGTACGTCTATTGAGGCATTATGGGTTGAGCTCAAGAAGTGAGAAAAGAGAGGAGATTGCAGGGTTGAAGAGGATCTTTGTTTCTTCTCTAGCCACAGGTAAGGTCCTGGAGTATTGGAGAGTAGCCAATGTTCCTTTGTTTAAGATGGGAAGTAGAGAGAAACCAGGGATCTAAAGGCCAGTAAGCCTCACGTCAGAGGCAGGGAAACTATTGGAAATAATTCTTCGAGAGAGGATTTATTCCCATTTGTAAGAGAATGGGGTGATTAGAGATAGCCAGTATGGCTTTGTAATTGTGTAGGAAGGAAATGCAGATGCTGGTTTAAACTGTAGATAGACACAAAAAGCTGGAGTAACTCAGTGGGACAGGCAGCATCTCTTGAAAGAAGGAATGGGTGACGTTTCGGGTCGAGACCCTTCAGACTGGTTAGGGATAAGGGAAATGAGAAATATAGATGATGATGTGGAGAGATAAAGAACAAAGAATAAAAGATATGCAAAAAAGTAACGATGAGAAAGGAAACAGGTCATTGTTAGCTGTTTGTTGGGTGAAAACGAGAAGCTGGTGTGACTTGGGTGGGGTACAGAGAGGGAATGCCGGGGCAACCTGAAGTGAGAGAAATCAATATTCATACCACTGGGCTGTAAGCTGCCCAAGCGAAATATGAGATGCTGTTCCTCCAATTTGTGTTTAGCCTCACTGACAATGGAGGAGACCTAGGACAGAAAGGTCTGTGTGGGAATGGAAAGGAGAATTAAAGTGTTTAGCAACCAGGAGATCAGGTAGGTTCAGGCGGACTGAGTGAAGGTGGTCGTGTCTTATTAACTTGGGTGAGTTTTTTGAGGAGGTGACGAAGGAGATTTGTCCCTTTGGTTAAGATTCAGTGTATCACTGGAGAAGAACTGTACACTTTTGTTACGGTAATTACTTTGTAATATGTTTTGTTTTATCAGAGACAGAAATGCATGATGTATATGTGATTCCTTTGTATTTTGGAAGAAATTTGACTTCCTTATCATAAATAGAATAATACAACACCAAAACAAACCCTTCAGACCAACAAGTTCATGTTGACCATCGAGCAAACATTTATACTCATCTAATTTTATTCTCCCCAGATTTTACTGTTCACCTATACAAGGGATAATTTACAGTTTGTGGTTAGCCCATCAACCCTAGCATCTTTGGGACATGGTGGGAAACCAGTGCACATGGAGGAAACTCATGCATGCATGGAGAATATGCTAAATCCATACAGACAGCAAATCAGGATTAAATCCTATTTACTGGAAGTTGTACCAGCTATGCCACAGTGCACAATAAAAATTACCAGTGTAGTGGAAAAAGAGAGGATATTGTGCTTATTTGCACAGCTTTTTATTTCATGCAGTTGCCACAAATGTGATGAGCCACTGCCTTTCCTTTGTGCTATGATTCCATGGATCTGTGGTTTTATATGCATGTAAAAGCTGCATTATTTTTATGTCATGAATCAGACTAATCACAAAAATTAATCTTGCATTTCATTCTGTTGGAGACTATTTATTATTCTGTGGGGAAAAACTGACTTCTTATAGTTTCTTAATTATTTATTTTTTTACGTCTTCAAATTTTAAAACAATTTAAGCTTCCGGACCCGTAACTCCAGATTCTTTAGAAAGCCAACATCTTTCTCCTGAATCAACACGCAAGGCTTATTGGCGTACCTGGGATCAAACAGCACAGTCTTCTAACTACTCGCACGTGGCTCAGACAGCAAATGTCTTCAATGATCACACATCATCTAACAGTACATCACCAGCTGGCATGATGCACAGTGTAAAATCGCCTTCAGTGATCCGATCTCGGACAATCTCTGATTCATCCGTTCCAAGAAGAGGTACAGATATAGATGTGTAGTGATGTTAAGTAAATCCCTGTGTGCCTATATGAAGTGAAATAGTTTTGAACAAAACATGGTGTATACACAATTAAATCAAATATGAAGATTGTAATTTTAACCAGTCAGTTTGCTTGATTTATTTTTGTCAAGCAAGACACCTTAATTTGTAGCTGTATGTTTCCTGCTTCATAATTGGTGTAATTAGGATTTAGCCTCCACCCACTTGCTAATAGATTGCTAGATGTCATGTGTTTCTAGCAACTCCTGTCAACTGTGGCCCAAAAAAACAGGATGCTATAGCTTCCCAGGTAGCTGTGAAAGCTGACACGAGAGCCTCGATTATGTCAGTGCACAATCTTGTTTAACTGTAGATGTTACTGGCATGTTAGCATTATTGCCCACCCTTAAATGCCTGAGAAAATAGTGGTGACCTGTCCACTTGAGTTGTTGTCTCATGTAAAGATACTCTGAGTCCTTTTAGGAAGGGGGTAACTGATTTTGTCAGTGAAGGACTGGCGATATACTTCAATATTAGGACGATTTGTGACTTAGAGCGGAGCTAACCAGGTAATGAGAGTAGGGAGTGACTTCCCGGACTCCATGGTCATTGTTTTGTGGGGATTTTAACCTCGGCCGAGAGCTTCCAAAATACAGACATCACGTTACCTGCCCCACTAGCGGGGAGAGAACACTCGATCATTGTTACACTACAATTAAGAACGCCTATCACTCTGTTCACCGTGCAGCTCTGGGACTCTCTGATCATTGTTAAGTTCACCTTGTTCTGATCTACAGGCAGAAACTAAAATGTACTAAGCCTGTGGTCAGAACAATGAAAAAGTAGACAAGCAAGTCCTGCTTTGACTGCACTGATTGGGATATGTTCAGGGAAGCAACCACAAGCCCTGATGAATATACAGACACCGTGACATCATATGTCAGCTTTTGTGAGGACAGTTGCATTCCCACTAGGACCCGGATCAGGTTCAACAATGACAGGCCTTGGTTTACAGCAGAACTCAGGCAGCTCCGCCAGTCTAAAGATGAGGCCTACAGGAGCGGGGATGCAGACCTCTACAGGCTGGCCAGGTACAAGCTGAGAAGAGGAATCAGAACTGCCAAGGAAAGGTACTCTGAGAAGTTGAGGAGCAAGTTCTCAGCTAATGACTCTTCAGTGCGGAAGAGCTTGCAAGAAATCACCAGCTGCAAGATGAAAAAACCTTGCTCCTTGGACAATCGTCAGCTGACCAACGACCTGAACGAGTTCTACTGCAGGTTCGATAGACTCCCTCCCTCCCTCTCCCACCCATTCCTCCCCAATCACCACTTCACACCTACTTACAGCCTGACTCCAGTCTGCAAAGACTGGGCCCTCGTCCACTACCCACCACCTCCTTGCTGCCCAACATCAGCCTGGCCACTTCTCCATCACTAACAATAGCATTTAAAGAGATGGAAAAGCTATTCAGGAGACAGAAAAGCTGGAAATCTCCAGGGCCGGACAACGTTTCCCCCTCTACCCTCAAGCTCTGTGCCAAACAACTGGCACCAGTCTACACAGACATTTTCAATTGGTCCCTGCAAACCTGCACTGTCCCTGCCTGCTTCAAAGTCTCCACTATTGTTCCTGTACCCCAAAAAGCCAAGGATTGCTGGTCTTAATGACTACAAGCCTGTCTCACTGACCTCTATAATCATGAAGACCCTTGAAAGACTTGTGCTGGCCCTCCTGAAAAATGTCACAAACCCCCTGCTGGACCTCCTGCAGTTTGTATAGGATAACGCAGTCAACCTAGGCCTGCACTTCATCCTCCAACACCTAGACTGCAAGGATTTTGTTTGTGGACTTTAGCTCTGCATTCAACACCATTGTGCCAGAGCTACTAAACTCCAAACTCTCCCAGTTGACTGTGCCTGAACCCCTCTGTCAGTGGATCACCAACTTCCTGACAGACAGGAAGCAGCATGTGACACTGCGAAAGCACATTTCTGACCTGCTGACCCTCAGCATAGGAGTACCGCAAGGCTGCGTACTCTCCCCTCTTCTTAACTCTCTCCACACCAACGATTGCACCTCCACAGAGTCCTCTGTCAAACTTCTCAAGTTTGCGGACGACACAACCCTGAATGGACTGATCCAGGATGGGGAGGAATCTGCCTACAGACAGGAAGTGACACAGCTGGCGTCCTGGTGCCATCGCAACAACTTGGAGCTCAATGCTCTTAAGACGGTGGAATTGATTGTAAACTTTTGGAGAGCTCCCCTTCCCCTCCCCCCACTCACACAATCTGCCACAGGCAATGATGGTCCAGTTTTATACTGCCATCATGGAGTCTGTCCTCACCTTCTCCATCTTGGTCTGGTTTGGCTCAGCCACCAAGAATGACATCCGGAGGCTGCAGCGCATCATTCGATCAGCTGAGAAGGTTATTGGCTGCAACCTTCCCCCCATCAACGAACTGTAGACTGTAAGTGCCAGGAAGCGAGCGGGTAAGATCATCTCTGACCCCTCTCACACTGGCCACAAACTCTTTGAAGCACTTCCCTCTGGAAGGCGATTCCGGACTGTCAAAGCCGGACTGTCAAAGCCGGCACAGCCAGACATAAAAACAGCTTTTTTTTCCACAAGCAGTAGCTCTACTCAACAGCCTCCTTTTGCTCTGGTATTTTATATCATTCTTCACATGTTTAAATTATAATATTTTATTTTTAATAGTCTACTGTATATCGTGTTGTTACTTGCGAGCAAAGCACCAAAGCAAATTCCTTGTATGTATACATACTTGACTAATAAAATGTATTCAATTCAATTCCATTCAGCTTGCTGGGAGCGCATTATATACCTGATATCTGTAAGAAGGAACTGCGGCTGCTGGTTTTAACCAAAGTTATAGACACAAAAAGCTGGAGTAACTCAGCGGGACAGGCAGCATCTCTGGAGGAAAAGAATGGGTGATGTTTTGTGTCATCTGAAGAAGGGTCTCGACCCAAAACATCACGCATTCGTTCTCTCCATAGATGCTGCCTGTCCCGCTGAGTTACTCCAGCTTATTGTATATACCTGATATCCTTGCCCTTCTGATACGTAGTAGAGATTGTGGATGTAGGAAATACTGTTGAAAAAATCGTGACATGTTGCTACACTGCACCTTCATACATTGGATATCTACCACCCTTTGTGTTTATATTAGAGGGGTGAATATTTAAGCTGATAGTATGCTAAATGAACTGGTTTGTCCAGTGTGATACCAGGTTTTTCAAGCACAGTTAGATCTGCTCTCTGGTATTCTTTGTACAGTGGAAATACTTTAAGAAGTTAGGATATAGGGGGGTTGCACGTAAGGTCACCGGGTCAAAGGGTTTGACGCACGGAGCCGCTCAATCCATCTGGAGGACATCCGTAACTTCCGGTATATGTTATTAATGCAAGAAACGCGTACTTTCCTACCTGTTAAAAAACGCCAAAATGATGAATTTTTGCGCTGTAAAAAATTGTGGAAGTCGGGGTAACCGTGAGAGACATGTACCCAACTTCAGAATTCCAAAAGTGAAGCGAAATGAAGGTAAAGAGAAGCGAGAGCTGAAGGGACTACAACAGCTAAAGTGCTTGGCGAACATTGGCCGTGCAGATATCAGAATTGAAAATATTGGGAATTATCACATTTGCTCACTGCATTTCACCAACAGTAAGGCATTATTTGTGGTTTTTCTTGATTCCTTTGGTATCTAAAAAGTCTCAGAAGTGATAAATCTGGCTGTAAATTTTGCTTCAGAGGCGTTTTCCTTTTGTATGTAAAAACCCACTTGAGAACCATGGGCGATTTTTAAATTTTACAGCCAGATTTATCACTTCTGAAACTTTTTAGATGCCAAAGGAATCAAGAAAAAACACAAATAATGCCTTAGTTGATGAAATGCAGTGAGCAAACGGCCAATGTTCGCCAAGCACTCTGGCTGTTGTTGTCCCTTCAGCTCTCGCTTCTATCTACCATCATTTCACCTCACTTTTGGAATTCTGAAGTAGGATAAATGTCTCTCACGCTTATCCCGATTTCCATAATTATTTATAGCGCAAAATTTGACAATTTCGGCGGGTTTTAATGGGCCTGCTACGCTGGAAACAATGGTAAGTGCTTACCTGCAGTTCATCGCGTGTACTCCACTTGGCGTAGCGTAGCAACAGTACGGGTCATGGGTCGTGACACAACTGCCGTGAAACCTCCCTATAAATGATTCACTCCTGTCTTGTTGATGTAACCCACCATGCAGTGATACAGGCTCTCCATACTTTTCATGCAGCTGACACATGTTGGAGCTGGGCATTGTACGCAGGCTCCCTGGAACATGTCTTACTGATGTTCCCAACAAATTCTATAGATACCCATCAGTGCAGCCATTTCTTTCCTACAGCTGGACTCCTCATTCCTCACAAAGTATGGCTGAATCCAACTCCAAAATGTTCATCAGCTATGTGAAGAACATGGAGAGCATGCAGGCACTTGTCAGACATCTACAATTGCAGAGATCTAGGCAATAAGTGAGCAAATATGATAAAAAGAACATAAGTAGCAATATCACTGGGGAAAATCTAGGCTTGCTTTAATTTTGTAATGAGTTACAAAATAGTAAACAATTAATTATCATTTAATCCATTTATTTTCTTTTAATAGAATGTCCTATAATATGAATAATTTGTTCATTGTGCTTCACCCTTCTGATTGAAAGTAATACAGATATTCTCCTGTTGTTGGCAGATTCTATTACCAAAATATCCACAACAGCATTCAATAAGAATGGAAAATTAGCAAACCAGCAAGCTGCACCGTGGGAGACATTAGTGGTCTTTGCAATCAATCTGAAGCAGTTAAACGTTCAAATGAATATGAGTAACGTTATGGGAAATACTACGTAAGTAATGTTCTTTAGTCACTCATAGATGTTATGAATACAATTCTTTTTCTGACAACTTAAACCTGTATTTCTCATTCTGGAATTGTGTTAAAATGGTGGAATGGGAAAAAAAGTGTTTAAAATTACTGATCCTGCTTTGAATAATTTTAAACTTGAATTTATCTCAACGATTGCAATTTCAAACAGGTTTTTGTTCATGTTTGATGTTTATAAAACTATTAGAAGATGACTGCTGCTAGTTATTGCAATGAATTATGCCAATATTGTTGGCTTACTCATCAGTGGCAGATTGGATTTTAATGAAAAGACTTTTAAGTTCAGTTTGTCTTGTATATCTAAAAACTCATAATGTAAGCTTCCATTGCTGTAAAATTGTTAATGATGCCAGAACTGTGGTCCCATTTCCTGAAAACCTGCTTCAATGGTTTCTGATTCCCTGTGTAAATGTTTGCTTCCTGACATAAAACTTAAACATGCCCTACATGGCTTTACCAAGTGTCATTATGTCTCCCAAAACCAAAATACTGGAAATCTGAAATAAAATTGAAAATGGACTGTAAATCGAACAGCATCTGTGGAGAGAAAAAAAGCTGCTGGTTGTTCTATTCTATATCATTTTGTCTTGTTTTTCTAGCATATCCAGAATAATTCTTGCCATTTGACAGAGCTTTTTTTTATATCTATATATTACTAAAACTCTCATCTTGTTTCTATATCTGTTTCTATATTTGTTTGCCCGGTTTGTACCTCTATTTGCACAAAAACAGTACACGATAGCGCTACAATTTTTGCACCAACTTACTCACCATTGTCCTGTGATGTCAATTAAACAAGTTTCGTTCAGATTGATGGTATATTTTATGTTATTGACATTATAAACTACACAAAAAACACTTTAAAAAAACTGTTTTCCACTTGCCCTGCCCGCCAGTAGTGTTCCACCAAACAATGACGTCACAATGGGATCCCGAATTTCATTTACATTTTTAAAAAAACAGTAAAAAAAAAAATCATTGTGGGATGGGGGGTGGTTTCATTTTTTTTTAAATTGCGATTTTCATTGTGGGATGGGGTGCTGAGGAGTGGGGGAGCTGAGGAGTGAGGGAGCAGGGATATGGAGGGGGTGAGGGAGGGAGTGACAGAGTAGGGGAAAGGAGAGGGAAGGAGAGGTGAGTGGGGGAGAGGAGGAGGAGAGGGGAAAGAAGAGGGAGGGTGAAGAAGATGGGGAGGGAGTGCTGGGGGATGAGGGGGAATGGAGGAGAATAGGGGTAGGAAGAGGGATGGAGAGGCACAGTTGGGGAGGGTTGCCGTGACTCGCGTCACAACGGGGATCTCTGTCGTCACAACAGGAACCCGTCAGCCGCGCCTGCGCAGTTGGGGGCTATGGGTGAGTGGTGGAATATTGCGTTGGGGGAACGGGGCACAACAGGTCCCACTTGGTCTAGTACTCCTTAAAATCACTTGGCCATGCAACTGGTAGATAGAAGCCACCAAGAACTGCACAAGAATGTCAGATATTATTATCTTGGTTCACTGAATGTCGAAGAGTTTTGTTAATATTCTCAGTGTCTATATAGTTATTTTACAAGAAACCTGTGCTGATGGAGACTCTTGCATTCTGAACCATGCTATTCATTCCTGTCATCAAAGCGGTTACTTCTGTGGGTATTTAGACATTCATCATCTGGCCGCCAGCATTAATTTAGTGATCAACAGGAGAAAAACTGCCCTCCTTGCTTCACTTTGATCATAATGCAAAAGGCAAAACAGCAGCATTGAAGGCCATTTGGCCTCTGGAGCCTTTACTAACTTTACACAACTAGTTCCACCGTCCGACCCTCTTCCCGTAAACCCGTATTATTACTTTCAGATAATATCCAGTTCCCCTTTGAATTCTACAATTAGATCGACTTCCATTGCTTTCCTGGCAGTACATTCCAGACCCTAATGACTCACTGTCTTTATTGAAAAAAATTCTGATTTTTCGCAAATCGTCTTTATTCTATGATTCTTGGTTCTTGACAGAAAGGTTTCTTTCTATGTTTATACTTTATTGATTTTAAAACACCTGTCAGATCACCATTCTCTATTTCAAAGAAAACAATCTAGCTTCTCCATACTGTCCACATAACTAAAGCTGTCCACATCATCAGTTTAGAAATCATTTCAGTCACTCTCTTTTGTATCCTCTCAAAAGCTCTTAAATTTGTTCTAAAGTAAGTTGTAACTAAAACGACCAAAGTATTCAAGCATTCTTTCCAAAATCTTTGGAATTATCGTTGGAGTTAATTCGTCGTACTGCATTTAAATTTTTAAAAAATCGCAAGAATTCATACGGTTTTTAAAAAATCACTTTCTCAGCCTGCCCTGTCACTTTCAGTGAATTATGCCTCGCAGAAGTCTTTGTTTTTGTACTTTTAAAATTGAACTCTTTAGTTTGCATCTCGTCTTCTCAATCTTTATACCAAAATGTAATGCTTAACATTTGTCAGTATTAAATCTCATCTGACACCTATCCAATAATCACCAGTGTGTCTATATTCTCTCTAAAGTCTATTCCGTCCTCCAAGATTCATCATCTGAAATTTGGAAATTGTGCCTTCATCTCCTAAACTATGGGGCAGACAACTCCTTTATATTCCTTGAAATGAAAATGGTTGCAATAAAATTGCATAAACCTAGGTTTAGGGTCAGCCAAGAATTAACCCATGTATATTGCAGGTGTCTGGACCTTCATAGGGTCACCAGCACAAAAACAATGTAAACGCACAATAATCTGATTCCAGGAAACGTCCTCAGCCTAAGGTGTAAAAAGAATATGTTAATGAATAGCACACTTGGAAGGAATTCTGCTGCATGTTGTTGAAAACCAACTAAAATCCAACAGAGAGTGACAAAGAAAACCCATCTGTAAAAGTAACAAAGATAAATTACAGCATACCAGTACAATGATACAAGAAAATGGTACAAACCGCTACTGGATTAACCCTACATCTGAATTGGTCTTGGCCTGAAGAAAACCCTTGGCCCAACTATCACTAAATTCACCTCCCTCGTATCAAAATAAAACCATCAATAAGTTCAAACAAATACCATTCTGGGCCAAATGTTACTTAAAGATCTACTCACACGGAAAAGACATTTCAGTCAATTAAAATAATTAAAATTAATTGAACTCTTTAAGCTAGGGGCATCTCTGTTCATATGAGAGTCCCAAAACCAGCACTGACTCATGTCACCTATTCCATGCATATACCAACAAAATCTGGTCCTGTAAAACCAAGACTACTTGAAGCCAAGACACTTAAATTTATGTTCCATAGTCTTGTATATCCAAACAGTTTTGATTATGCGCATAGGTTTTACATTTATTGCCACTGTTTCTTCTTTATAGTGTATATACATTGTTATCTAGTTTAAAGAGCAGAAAATATATTTCTTAAATTCTTGCCATTGTTCTATTTTAGGTGGACAACCAGTGGATTAAAGAGCCAGGGACGGATATCAGTGGGCAGCAAAAGGGACAGAGAAATATCAATGTCTGTTGGTCTAGGAAGATCTCAGCTAGATTCCAAGGGAGGTGTGGTTGGGGGCACTATAGATGTTAACACCTTGGAGATGGTTTGTAAGTTCATTAAAAATATTCTAGTAATGTCCTAGAATAAATTGTGAGCATTTTTAATCTTTCAGTACCTATTGTTAAATGATCTGAATGAATCAATGAGACTAGAATTTGTTGAAGCAAGTCATATAAAATAGGAAATGTGCGCAGGGATAGGCCAGTCTCCAAAAAGATTTGTCTCTAGGTAACACAAATTTACTATTCCCTCTAATTCTGATTCCTCTGGAGTCAATCTTAGCCTTGATTATAATCAGCATTTCAAGGAATGCAGTTGGATGAGTTAGAGCATTCCAAAAATTCATAATGGTGTGCAACTCCTAAATAGCTGAACCTGTTTTCCCTATGTCTAACTCCCCAGTCTGTCAACATATACCGTATATCCCGGCAATGAAGACGTACCCCCAATTTAAGTTGCTAAATTTTGAGAAAAGGATGGCGGGACAGGATCAAGGGTTTGGTTTAGTCCAGGAGTCGGCAACATCGCCTGCGTGCCCCGGGACTGGCTGCAGTTCCCAGATCCCTCGCATTCCCGGGACTGGCTGCAGTTCCCAGCAAAGATCATAGAGCGGAGCGGAGCTCTATGATCTTTGATTCCCAGGTCGCCTGCGAGCCCTGGGACTGGTATAGCGCCCAGGTCGCCTGCGAGCCCCGGGACTAGCTGCAGTTCCAAAGTCGCCTGCCCCAGGATTGGCTGTAGCACCCAGGTCACCTGCCCCGAGACTAGTAGAGAGAGAGAGCCTTGGACGGAGCAGCCAGCCTTATGCCCAGAAGCTACCCGCCAACCATCGCCTCCACCGGTTGCGCCTGTGCCGAAGGACACCGTGCTGGTGGGCGGGCCAGCAGAAGGCGCTGAGGTGCCGGTCCAGTCCCGGTGGCCGTTCGCAGCCACCCGAGCTACTTCCCTCCCCGGCCACGATGCGGTGGCTCCGCGCCCGGAGCGCCGCGGCAGCAGTGAGTGAGTTGCTGGCATGATCCCCGACCCCCTCTTTCTCATTGCTCCTGCCCTTCCCGCAACTTTACCCCTAGGGGCCTAGCCAATTTGTGCAGCCCAGGCTGTGCTGACCCAGGCCAGACTCCTCACATGCTGTGAAAGGAACTCCCCCTCCCCCCCTAGCGGCACTTTCCTTTTACAGCCACTTCCCACTTTACAGCCGCTTCCCATCAGCTGCCAGCAATGAGGGATAGACTTGGCTATCCCTCAGTACAGCGACATCCTTCTTGATGTTGCAGTACTGAGGGATAGCCAAGTCTGTCTTTCTTGGCTAACAACCTAACCTTCAGCCTCCAAGACGCCTTATATTTGGGTAAAAAATAGCGTCTTCATTGCTGGGAAATACGGTAAATCATGAATTTATGCTGCATTAACTCCAAGTTGAGTAACAGAACAAAACTGCAGATCGTACTTCAAGTGTGGTGACAAGAAGATGTTTTAAAGTTGAGCTAGTTTGCTTGCTCCTGTATTTTCAGTGAATCTCATCATAATACAGGAACAAACAATTACAAATATTAGATATTCCACCTTAGTGTCAAAATATTTTTGCCCTCAAAGATCTGAGAGTGAAAATTGAAAGGGACATAAAAGTAAAGGGGACATGAATGAACTAGACAATTAAATATAAGGGCCAGAAATGAGAACGAGGTCAAATCAAATACAGATAACAAAATAATGAAAAAGTATCTTTGAGAATTAAAAAAAAATCATTCTTAAAGACTGACCTTATTTTAATCCACTAAACAATTCAAAATTAATTGGCAGAATCTAAAAACAATAGTTATTCCAGGTAATATTACTCCTTAATGAATTTGGCCATTTTAATCATGTGCGCCTTGTAAATACAGGTCCTTCACAATCTTCAATCTATGCCAATGATTTGGCTGATAAAGAAATGTCTTTCAATTATTAATTGAGCACCATAAATTGTAGAACCTTAAAGACAGTAATATTTAACCTTGTATCTGCCATTGCCGTGCCACTTGCACTAAAATGTCAGTTGGCGCATACAAACCATACTGGTTTAAGATGTTTATTGGCTTCCAATAACAGTCACAAAATGAGAGAGTTAAACAAGAAATAAGAAAAGCAAAAGTATTAGAATTATCATGGAGGGGGGTAATTACTATATAGACAATACAAATAAAATTAGCAAGAGGGGTTTGGGATGAATTCACAAGAATATTTATAATGTGGCCAGTGAGTTGAAATTGGGATGGACCATTTTGACTTAAGGCAAACAAAGCCATCTTATTCAGTAATTACCATCTCTTCAAAGAATTGACTCTACTCAATAAAAATAGAGTAATTTCTCCAGAAAATGCAATAGGTGAAAGAAAGTTGCATGTAAATACTGTACTTAAAATCAGTCTTTTACAGTTTTATTGTGGTCACTTAGCTTGATTGACGAGATAATATCCAATCATTTACACTTTGACTGACACCTTCATAGAAAATACTTGGAATAGTTTAACTGAATTGACTATTTTGGACTTTAAGGGACACAAATTGCTGAAGTAACTAAGCAGGTCAGGCATGAAGAACATGGATAGACAACATTTTGGGACAGGACCCTTCTTCAGACTGGGGGAGGAGGGGAAAGGAAACTGGAAGAGTGCTGGGGCAGGTCTAAGCCAGGGAAGTGAGAGCCGGATACAGGTGAGGGGGATTATGATTGGCAGGTAGTTAGACAAAGGCCAGAGATGGTAAGACAACAAAAGGCTGTGAGGTCAGGAGAGAGGAGGTGCAAAATGTGAAGTCAAAGGAAGGGATGTAAATTAAAAGGGACAGGGGAACAGGAAAGAGCGGATTGTGAGAAAAATGGATGTGGTCCAGGTGAGGCACAGCAAAGAGAGGGGAGACAAAGGGGGGGGGGGGGGCAAATGGTGTAGTTGTTTAGTTAACTAAAGCTGGAGAATGCAATGTTCCGACCATTAGGTTGCAGGTTACCCAAGCTAAATATGAGATGCTGTTCCTCCAATTTGTATTGTGGCCTCACTGGCAATGGAAGAGACCCAGGTCAGAATGGGAAGTGTTATTAAAATTATTAGCAACCAGGTCTTGGTGGATTGAGTGCAAGTGTTCAGTGAAATAGTCGTCACGTCTACGTTGGGTCTTGCCAATGTAAAAGAGACCACTTCGGGAGCACCTTCATAGAAAACATTTGGGATGAATGAACAAACTTGCACTTTATCTTGGACAGACTTAATGAATAATATTGTAGATAGAGGATCCTCATGGAAAATTGATTACAAATTGTACATAGTTTGAAAGAAGTACAGATCAGCAAGGAATTAGTGTTTTGAATTTGAACTCAACCCTCGTTGTAAATTAGCTAAGGTAGATGGGAAGTAAGAGTGATAGGTTTTATCGTTGGTAAAACAATCAGCATTTAAGGAGTGTTTACTATTTCAATTTTTCATCAAAATATAAACAAAATATAAAGTATAACCTAAAGGCTCTGTGGGGAAAGGTGAGCTAATGTTGGCCACTGAAAAATCTATCGATTGTGTTAGATCAGGCTTAAAATGTTGCATGGAAGAATGGTAATCTTGAGGAATATGAGTCTTTTAGAGAGGAGCAGCAACAAATGACAAAAAAAAAACAGTAAGGTGGACTGAGAGAAATATAGTAAAATATTTTAATAGCCTCTGCAACCATATAAAAGAAAAAGCATACCAAAATGTTTTTGTAAACTCCATTGAGGCAGTAATTGGAGAATAGCTTGAAGTATTAAATGATTACTTCTTTTTTTCCCTGGAGACACTAAATATGACAGAAATGAAAAGGACATTTTGACCATTGTTTGTGTTTCTTTTAAGCATTTGAACCAAAACAATATTCATCATATTCTTCTGTAGCTTGTGTATACAATTTTTACACAATTTTTTGCATACATATTTAAAATTCATACTTTGCAAAATAATATAATTTTAACAACTTGCATATGTTTTGTGACTTCCATGCAAGAACTGCTCAAAAGTACATAATTGAAAGTGAAGAATATGAGGGAAGATAAAGAGAAAAATCATGGGAGGATTTTATTGCCTTTCAAAAATATTGGCTGCAAGTTATTTTTATTATTAATGTATGGATTTATTATTCAGTAATGACAATTGATCCAGCAATAGTTCCCTATATTATATAAAGTTGAGGATTAAAGTTTAACTTTAATGTAGATGTTGTTGTGTTGAAAGGAAATGTAGGTATTGCTGCTTTGAAATTAATGGAAAATAACTGTTCATTTACTATTTAAAGCTCATATCTCAGAACACCCAAACCAACAACCCAGTCATAAAATCCAGATCACATTGGGTTCCACTGATGCTCGAGTTGATTATATGGGATCAAGCATCCTGATGGGAATTTTCAGCAACGCAGACCTGCAACTACAGGATGAATGGAAAGTTAATCTTTATAGTACAGTGGACTTGAGCATTACTGAAAAAAGGTACATGTATTTTTATAATTATGGGTCAAATTATAGGTGGAAAGCCTTTTGGAAAACTGTAATTTTGCATTCAATGCATGTGAAACTTATTTGAAGTATGTTGTTGATACATTCCATACATCATGAAATTAATGTAGTACAACAAGCTTTATAGCAGTGACTTGTTAGCACAGTATACAAATCACGGTACTATTAATATTTGGCTGGCAGTCAAATATTGATATTACCATAATCTGTACACTCAATAGGAATATAGTGTTAACTGAGAATGCATGGACCAGAAGAATTTGCTTTGGTGATTTTTTACATCAACATATATCAGAATCAGAATCACACTTTATTCGCCAAGTATGTTTTGCAACATACGAGGAATTTCATTGGTCAGGGTGTGTGTCTGTGTCTGATATATCAGTAAAAATAAGATGGTAGCCACTAGGTGAGGCTAAACTGTAGAATTAACACTCATGAATGTTATGAAACTCTTGAGAAGCTGTTTGGCCACCTTTATTCAAGTTATACAAAGCACATTTGGATTTTTTTTTAAGTTAAAGAAAAAGATGAGATGAATGAATCAAATCATTTGTAAAGTAGTTTAACATTGTTATGAATTCACAAGTAACACTTGCTCTTCCCTCTCTCCAGTGAAGTCTTTGTCCATGGTGATCTGCAATGGGACATTTTCCAGGTCATGATATCACGATCAACTACGCCAGACCTAATTAAGATTGGAATGAAATTACAAGAATTTTTCACTCAGCAGTTTGATACAAGCAAACGAGCCTTGTCTACCTGGGGACCTGTTCTTTATGTACCTCCAAAAACACCAGTAATAAATGTGGAAAGAAGTTCTAACGAACATTGTGAGAATTCACTATCTAATTTCCTTGAAAATTACAAAAGTAAAACGGATACATTTTATAACTATATCTGCTAATTGTCATTTACTTTCTCACTTGCAGTATTGGATGCAGCCCACCATCGCCATTGGCCAGAAATTTTAAAGGTGATTGCTGGATGCCAGATTTCCCTATTCCAAATGCCTTTGCCTGAAGATGCAGTGCAATTAGGTGGATCCATGAGTTTGCATGGAAATCACATGACTCTGGCATGTTTTCATGGACCAAACTTCCGTTCAAAATCCTGGGCATTATTCCACCTCGAGGAACCCAATATTGCTTTCTGGACTGAGGCTCAGAAAATCTGGGAAGATGGTAAATAAGAAACTGCTTTTAGATTGCAAAGGTTCAATTTTTATGACTATTATAATCAAATTATTGAGATCAATGTGTAATATTCCATTCTTTTACACTGGATTAATTTTATGAATTTAGGTAATTGGAAAAAGGTGATAAGAATCAGGCATGTTATATTATGCAAGTGCACCAAACCAAAAACTATTCAAGACATCACTATTAACTTGTCCGATTTCTCTATCACCCGTGCCTTTCTCCACAGTAAATACAAATGAGAAATGTTCATTTAGCACCTTGCCCTCTTCCTGTGCTCTCCCTAAACTGTCTGCATCCTCTTCCAACAACACACTTAGCTCCCCAACTCCTGCCCTTCAAATCATTTGCCCATTCAACGTCCACACAGTTGTCTACTTGGACCTGCTCATTCTGCCTTACAGACACACACCCTTCCAAACCCAACAACCAAATGGTGTCCACTCGGCAGTGTCCTTTACCAGGCAGATGTTTGAGATGGAGATTATCAAGCAGGTGCTTAAGTGCATTTTGAATCGGGCAAATCATTTGAGGTGCAGCAGTACAGTTGCGGAAAAATTGGTGTTGGAAGACTTGTTCTCTATCCCCCTTGCAATAAAGCTCCACATTTCACTTACCTTCCTAATTACTTTTGGAACTTAGCTTTCGAGGATACCAAGATACCTGTATACAACAGCATGATAGAGACCACCCCCCCCCCCCCCCACTTTAGAAAAATATTCTGCTTTCTGCTGTCCTAGTTAAGTGCATAACTTATTTCTCCACATTATATTCGGACACATTTTTGCCCATTCACTCGATCTTTTTGCATGTATTTTATCATTCTTATGACTAGTTTCTCATTTTTGCCTACTAATTTTCAATTATTAATGTGCTTGAAGATATAAAATATTTGTACAAATTCTTTGCCATTTCCTTCTTTCCCAATCACAGTTTCCAAAAGAAAAAAATTTACTTCAGCTACTCTTGTCCTATTTATACACATGTAAAAGCTCTTGTGATTGAACAAAACCCTGGTAAATCAGAGTTTAATGTGGTAAATGAAGTCATGCATATAAATAAGAGGAATGAAAAGGCAGGTTATTATCTAGATCGGGAGAGATACAAATGAGTGAAGTTCAGTGGTGTTCTAGGAGTTCTGGTGCTTGAATCACAAAGTTCAGGCAGGACCAACAAACGCTTATAAGTTAAACGGCATATTGGCATTTATTGTTTAGGAATAGGAGTTTAAGAACAGGGAGGTTTTGTTGCAGTTGTACATGGTTTTGGGGAGGCTGCAACTGCAATGCTGTGTATGGGTTTGGTCCCTTTGTATAAAAAAGGATATCATGGTATTGGAGGTGGTCCAAAGGAGATTAACCAGACTAATTCCTGGGATTTGAGAGTTGTTTTGTTCAGAGGCTAGACAGTTTGAGTCTGAATCCTTGCAATTTATAAGAATGAGGGGTGACATTTATTCAAAAATATAAAATCCTAAGAGGGAAGTTAGACACAAAATGCTGGAGTAACTCAGCGGGTGAGGCAGCATCTCTGGAGAAAAAGAATGGGTGACGTTTCGAGTCGAAACCCTTCTCCACCTGAAACATCACCCATTCCTATTCTCCAGAGATGCTGTCGTGGAGTGGAGTACTGTCCACTATTTGATCATTGTTTCTGCTAACATTCCCAAGATAGCTATTAACTCTTCAAAAGATCATAAGGTCATAAGTGATAGGAGTAGAGTTAAGCCATTCGGCCCATTAAGTGTACTCCGCATTCAATCAAGGTTGATCTATCTCTCCCTCCTAACCCCATTCTCCTGTCTTCTCCCCATAACCTCTGAAACCTGTTCTAATAAAGAATCTATCTATCTCTGCCTTAAATATATCCACCGACTTTGCCCCCACAGCCTTCTGTGGCAAAGATTTCCACAGATTCACCACACTCTCTCAAGAAATTCCTCCTCATCTCCTTCCTAAAGGAACGTCCTTTAATTCTGAGCCTATGACATCTAGTTCTAAACTCTCCCACTAGTGGAAACATCCTCTCCACATCCACTCTATCCAAGCCTTTCATGATTCTGTATGTTTCAATGAGGTCCCCCCTCATTCTTCTAAACTCCAGCGAATATAGGCCCATTGCTGTCAAACGCTCATCATTTGTTAACCTACTCATTCCTGGGATCATTCTTGTAAACCTCCTCCGGACCCTCTCCAGAGCCAGCATATCCTTCCTCCGATATCATGCCCAACATTGCTCACAATATTCCAAATGCAGCCTGACCAGCGCCTTATAGAGCCTCAACATTACATCCCTGTTTTTGTATAATCCCTCTCGAAATTAATGCTAGCATTGCGTTTGCTTTCTTTACTACTGATTCGACTTAGATTAACTTTTTGAAAATCCTGCACCAGCACTCCCAAGTCCCTTTGCCCCTCTGATTTCTAGATTCTTTCCCCATTTAGAAAATAATCTACGCCTTTATTCTTACTACCAAAATGCATGACTCCACACTTTGCTCCACTATATTCCATCTGCCACTTCTCTGCCCACTCTCCCAACCTATCCTTCTGCAGAGTCCCTGCTTTCTCTACACTACCTGCCCCTCCACCTATTTTCGTATAATTCGCAAACTTGACCACAAAGCCTTCAACCCCCTCGTCCAAATCATTAATGTACAACATGAAGAACAGCGGCCCCGGCACTGATCCCTGCAGAACACCTCTAGTCACTGGCAGCCAACCAGAAAAAGCCCCCTTTATTGCCACTCTGCCTTCTGCCATCCAGCTAACCTGATATCCATGCTAGTATCTGTCATTTGATACCATGGGCACTCATCTTCCTCAGCAGCTTCCCATGTGGCACCTTATCAAAGGTTTTCTGAAAATCTAGGTATACAAAATCTACTGACTCTCCTTTGTCTGTCCTGCTATTTACTTTTTCAAAAAATTCCAGCAAATTTGTCACACAGGACCTCCCTTTCACAAAGCCATGCTGACTTCGGCCTATTTTATCGTGAACTTAAGGGCCTGTCCCACTTTCACGACCTAATCCACGACCTTTTTTACTCGTGGACATTTTTCATCATGCTAGAAAAACGCCCTGACCTACTTGATGCCACGAGTACCTACGACTAGCATCACAAAATACCTACGACCTCCTACGACCTCGTGACGACCATGCTGCGAGTATGAGTCAAGGGAAAACTCGGCAGAGGTCGTGAATTAGGTCGTGAAAGTGGGACAGGCCCTTTTGTACTCCATAACCTTCTCCTTTATAATGGACTCTAAAATCTTACCAACCACTGAAGTCAGAGAAACCGGCCTATAGTTCCCACTATTCAGCTTTGCTCCCTTCTTGTGTAGCGGGGTAATATTGGCAATTTTCCAATCATCTGGAACCACTCCTGACAAGTGATTCTTGAAATATCACTATCAATGCCTCCACAATCTCTAAAGCCACCACTTTCAGAACCCTAGGGTGCAGTCCATCTGGTCCAGGTGATTTATCCACCTTCAGCCCCTTCAGCTTCCCAAGCACATTAATAGTCCAACCCCACTAACATCCACCCCCTGACTCTCTTGAATTTCAGGCACGTTGTCGGTATCTTCCACTGTGAAGTCTGATGCAAAAAAGTTATTCAACTCCTCTGCAGTTTCTTTATTCCCTATTATCACTTCTACATTATTCTCCAGGGGTCCAACATCCACTCTTGCCCCTTTCTTATTCTTTATATAACTGAAGAAACTCTTGCTATCCTCTTTTATATTATTGGCTAGCTTGCTTTCGTATATTTCATCTTTTCTCCCGTATTACCTTTTTAGTTACCTTCTTTTGTTCTTTAAAAGCTTCCCAAACCTGTGGCTTCCCACTAATTTTTGCAATGTTATATGCCTTCTCTTTTAGTTTTATACTGTCCTTGACTTTTCTTGTCAGCCACAGTCGTCTATGTCTCCCCCTAGAATCTTTAATCTTCTTTGGAATGAAAAGGTCCTGCATCTTCCGAATTATTCCTTACTCGGTCTTCTATTTTGCACTTCAGCAGCCCCATTGCAAACTGTTGTCTCCATAATTTATCCTTACGAATTGCTTTGGCTTAAAAAGAAACTTTTTTTTGACATTTGACATTTTCTTAAAGCTGCATCCCATTTAGTTTTACAAAATGAAAACTACCACATAAATTGTTCTTACAATAGCCAAGAAATATTTTTTACTGCCATTCAACAACATCTGTTGTAAAGTGGAGTAAAATACAGCTGACGACCTATCACGTGCTAACATTTACAAGACAAATGAGTTGCTGACCAGGATAGAAACATAGAAAAATAGGTGCAGGAGTAGGCCATTCGGCCCTTCGAGCCTGCACCGCCATTCAATATGATCATGGCTGATCATCCAACTCAGTATCCTGTACCTGCTTTCTCTCCATACCCCCCGATCCCTTTAGCCACAAGGGCCACATCTAACTCCCTCTTAAATATAGCCAATGAACTGGCCTCAACTACCTTATGTTGCAGAGAATTCCAGAGATTCACCACTCTCTGTGTGAAAAATGTTTTCCTCATCTCGGTCCTAAAAGATTTCCCCCTTATCGTTAAACTGTGACCCTTTGTTCTGAACTTCCCCAACATTGGGAACAATCTTCCTGCATCTAGCCTGTCCAAACCCTTAAGAATTTTGTACGTTTCTATAAGATCCCTCCTCAATCTTCTAAATTCTAGCGAGTACAAAGTGAGTCTATCCAGTCTTTCTTCATATGAAAGTCCTGAAATCCCAGGAATCAGTCTGGTGAACCTTCTCTGTACTCCCTCTATGGCAATAATGTCTTTCCTCAGATTAGGAGACCAAAACTGTACGCAATACTCCAGGTGTGGTCTCACCAAGACCCTGTACAACTGCAGTAGAACCTCCCTGCTCCTATACTCAAATCCTTTTGCTATGAATGCTAACATACCATTCGCCTTCTTCACTGCCTGCTGCACCTGCATGTCTAGTTTTAATGACTGGTGTACCATGATACCCAGGTCTCGTTGCATCTCCCCTTTTCCTAATCGGCCACCATTCAGATAATAGTCTACTTTCCTGTTTTTGCCACCAAAGTGGATAACCTCACATTTATCCACATTATACTGCATCTGCCATGCATTTGCCCACTCACCCAGCCTATCCAAGTCACCTTGCAGCCTCCGAGCATCCTCCTCACAGATAAAAATTGCCCCCCAGCTTCGTGTCATCCGCAAACTTGGAGATGTTGCATTAAATTCCCTCGTCCAAATCATTAATATATATCGTAAATAAGCTGGGGTCCCAGCACTGAGCCGTGCGGTACCCCACTAGTCACTGCCTGCCATTGTGAAAAGGACCCGTTTACTCCTACTCTTTGCTTCCTGTCTGCCAGCCAGTTCTCTATCCACATCAACACTGAACCCCCAATACCATGTGCTTTAAGTTTGTATACTAATCTCTTATGTGGGACCTTGTCGAAAGCCTTCTGAAAGTCCAGATATAACACATCCACTGGTTCTCCCTTATCCACTCTACTAGTTACATCCTCGAAAAATTCTATAAGATTCATCAGACATGATTTACCTTTCATAAATCCATGCTGACTTTGTCCAATGATTTCACCACTTTCCAAATGTGCTGCTATCCCATCTTTAATAACTGATTCTAGCAGTTTCCCCACTACCGACGTTAGACTAACTGGTCTGTAATTCCCCGTTTACTAATGGATGTACTAATTCTAACAATTTTAAGTGTTTCATTGAACTTAACTTAGCCATTCATTTCTTAATCTGCCCAAAGGTGCCAGCGATCATTCAACATATATTGTACAAACATTGGACTTTCATTTGGGACACAATACAATGGTTACAAAACCTGGTGGTGCTTTAGAAAGTCCAATGGCCACAATCACTAAAATAACTAGACGTCGTCATGAAAACCCACCACATGGTGTAGCAACTGTACAGGAGTGGTTCAATTACGTTACTGCCATGAGGAATGAAGGTAAGAAAGTATGATAACCTATTCTCTTTAAATTTCAGTTTGTCATTTTTCCATTGAGTAAAGGTTTCAACAATTTTGATATTTTATTCCTTTGGACCATTCTGTGGCACCTTAATGTCATGTTACCTCAGTATTTTTTTTCAAATTCTTATTATCACTTTGATCTAATGCATAGTTTTTCAATGTAATGAAATATCTGACTGAGCTCCTATACATTTTAGCATAGATTGATAGGGTGAAAGGCGAGAAGGAGAATTCTATCCCTGTTCATTCTGGAAGATGAATGTGAGAGCTGAAGTGCAAGAAATATAGATTCAGTTTACAGTCCTGTAATCTATAGTCAGGGCTAAGCCACAGTTAAGGAAAAAGGAAGACATCTCAAAGGTACAGATGTGGAAGGTTTCATAAACAGGATGATGGTATAGAGGTGGAGGACCTGGCAAGATAGAATCATACCCTGATTCTAGGAAGGAGGATGAATGGAGGCATAAATGAATAATGAGAGAAATAAGTGTGTCAAAACAGGAAGAAATAAATTATATGGGTCAACAACAGGCTGAAACCATGTGCCAACCTGAACAGTCCTGTTTATCATCTTGTGGGGGGGGGGAAGTAGGAATGGATTGTGTGGGGTTTGAGGGACTACAAGGTCTGAGGCTGTGAAGGAAAGAGCTTGCCGACGAAATGATGTTTGATGTTGATGTTTAGTGGTGAAACCATGGTCCAGTAGAAGGTATGACGTGCCTCAGAATTGAAAACCAGGCAAAGAAGAGGTCAGTTTCTATCAATTCATTTTGCAAATCTGGATGTCACTTGCAAGACCAACATTTATTGCACATTCCTCACTGCCCTCAAGAAGGTAATGGTGAATCATCTTGTTGAACCACTCTAGTCCCTCCGGTAAGGCTACTTCCAGAGAGCTGTTGAGTAGGCGGTTTTAGGATTTAAACCCTGCAAAGATGAAGAATGCAGCATTTGATATGGATAAATCAGAGGTAGGTAAACCTAGAGGGCATAGCTTTAGGGCCAGAGGGAAGAGATTCAGAGGGGATTTCATGCGGACCACCTTCACACAGACTGGAGTAAGTATCTGGAATGCACTACCTGAGGAAATTGTTGAAGCTGGGCCGATGGCAGCATTTAAGAAGCGTCTAGATGAATAGTTGAACTGCGAAGACATAGAGGGCTATAGACCAAATATAGGGCGGGAGGATTAATACAGAAGGGTTGGCATGGAAGTGTTAGGCCAAATGGCTTGTTTCCATGCTATACAATTCTGTGTTTCCATATCAGGATGGAGTGCAACGTAGCGGAGAACCTGCAAGTGATGGTGTTCCTGGACACCTGCTTCTCTTGTTTCCTTGGTGGCAGAGTATATGGGTGTGGAGAGTGCTCTTGGAACAGTTTGAGTAAGTAACTGCAGTGCATTCTTTTTAGATGGTACACACTGTAGCCTTTATGTGCCAGTGGTGGAGGGGATAAATGTTTACACAGGGTTATCTTCATTTGTCCTAAATGATATTGAGCTTCTTGAGAACTGTTGGAGCTGTACTCATCACAGCAAGTGAAGAATATTCTATTATAATCCTGATATAGAAAAGAAAAGCCTGAGATATCAGAAGGTGAGTCACTCACTGCTGCATACCAACCTACAATATTTGTATGGCTGGTCCAGTTGTCCCTATGATGAGGGATTCAATATTGGTAATGTCATTGCATATTCAAAGGTAGGTGATTAGAAATCCCTCGTTAGAGATGGTTGTGTTGTAGCACTTTAGTAGAGCAAATGTTACTTGCCATTTATCAGCACATTCCTGAATGTAGTATGTCACACTATATGCAGACATGGGCTACTTCATTTGTTGAGGAGTAACAAATGGAATTAAATTGCAAAATCATCAGCACTTCTGCCCTTAAGGAGGATTATTGATAAAGCAGGTGAAAATGGTTGTGCCTAGGACACTGTCCTGAACAACAACTGCAGTGATGTCTTGGGGCTGGAACAACTGACCTGTGAAAACCGCAACTGTGAATGTTTACCCCTTGATGCCGTTACTTATAGTTTTACCAGGGTATCTTGATGCCACAATTGGTTAAATGTTGCCTTGACATCAAGGACAGTCACGTTCTCCTTATGGCTCAAATTCAGTCTTTTGGTCCTCGTTTGGACCAAAGCTTTGATGATGTCCAGAGTAAATAGTCCTGGCAAAATCAAAACTGGGCACCAGTAAATGTACCAAAACCTAAAGTGCTGGAGGAACTCAGCACGTCAGGCAACAACTGTGAAGGGAATGGACAGATGGTGTTTCAGGTCAGGACCCTTCTTCAGACTGATAGAAGGGAGAAGCAAGCTTTAAAAAAAATGAGGTGGGGGTGAGATAAAGCCTGGCAAGTGATAGCTGGAAACGGGGGAAATTGATTGGGTGGAATAAGTGATCAAGGGAGATAGGAGATGAGTTTACAAAGGAGGGGAAAGGAGCAGGATGACTGGGTGGGGGAAATGGGTGTGTACCAGGGTGATGAGATGGCACAGGAAAGAGAGGAGGGATGAAGATAATGAGATAATTACTTGAAATTGGAGAATTCAATACTCATGGCGTTGGGTTGTAAACTACCCATGCGAATGTTGGATGCTGTTCCTCCAGTTTGCAGGTGGCCTCACTCTAGTAATGGTAGGGGCCAAGGACAGATATTTGGGTAAGGCTTTGTAGACAGAGTGGAAGAGTTCAGCGGAATAATCAACTAGTCTACAATTGGTCTTGCCGATGTAAAGGAGGTCGTATTGGGAGCATCTAATGCATTCGACAGGGTTTGAAGAGATGCATGTAAACATTCGTCTCGCCTGGAAGGGCCGTTGGGGTCCCCGGATGGAAGTGAGAGAGGAGCTGTAGGGGCCTGGCGTTGCAGAAGAATGTGCTGGATAGGGCACAGGTTGAGTGGGATGGAATGAGTGAACCAAGTTGTGAAGGGATTGGTCTCTGGAAAAGGGCAGAGGTAGGAAAATGTGACAGGATCATGTTGAAGGAGGTGGAAATGTAGTAATTGGTGAGTTTGTACCACATATTACTGTCAACCAAACATTCCATTGCTTTTCTAATATTTGAGAGTAGACAATCCAAGCAGTAATAAGCCAGATTTGACCTCTCTTGCTTTCATTGAATAGGAGTTGCCTGGACAATGTGCCATGTTGTTTGGTGGATCCTCATGTTGTAATGGAACAAAAATATCTTGACATAAAGCAGAGTCAGACTCTCAGACCTGCATGTTTTCAGTACTGCAGCTGGAATATTGTCTAATCCCATAACATTTGCTATATTCAGTGCTTGGTGATGTTCTTTTATATAAGGAATCAAATTGATTGGAAACTGGCTGTGATGGTGGGGATCTCCAGAGGAGGCCAAGATGGATCAGTCATTCAACACTGGGTGAACGTGGTTGCAAATAGTTCACCGTTTACCTTTAGCAATGCAGCATGGAAACATGCCCTTTAGCCCATAATGTCCATGCCAAATATACTGCCAAATTAATCTAATCTTCTCTACATGTACATGATCCTTATCCTGATCCAAGTGCCTATCTAAAAGCCTCTTAATTGCCTCTATCACATCTGCCTCCACCATCACCCCTCATAGTGCATTTGCAGCACCCACTGCTCTCTATGTAAAAACATTTGCCCCGTATATCCATCTCTATTATTATAAAACTCTGATCTTGGATGCGGATGTATTTATTTGTTTGTGTGTGTCTTGTTTGTCTGTGATTCACATCTCCTCGAAAACACGACGCGCTAACGGTGACATTTTTACATATGCCGATAGAGATTTACCTCATGATTTCAAAAATCGCCTCATCTGAAATTTTGATTAATTATTTCTTGAGTATTTTATTTAAATTGTTCACAAATCTGAGATATTTTTTAAAGCTAACAAGCTGATGACGTCGCAATGACCCCTCCTCTCTCCCCCCTATCCACCTCCCTCCCCCTCCCCTTCTCCCCCTCCCTTCCCCCTCTCTCCCCTTCCCTCCTCCCCCCCTCTCCTCCCCTCCTCCTCCACCTCTTCCTCTCCCCCCTCTCCTCTCCCCCCTCCTCTCCTACCCTCCTTCCCCCCCCTCTCCACCCCCCCCCCCCCCGCAATCACACGTTGAGGGGACGGGACACAACGGGTCCCCCTTGGTCTATTATCTCTATAATTATAAAACTGTGATCTTGGATGTGTATGTGTGTGTATACTCACATCTTCTCGAAAAAACAACACGCTAACGGTATCATTTTAACATATTCCAATAGAGATTTATCCCCTGGAGTCCGAAATCGCCTTATCTGCAAATTTCGAGCTGTATTTATCGAGTTATTTATGAAAATGTTCACAAATCTGAAATAACTTTGAAAATAAACCAGCTGTTTCGCTGATGACGTCACAATGGACCTGCTCGCTGCCGTCTTACTCCCGCTGCGATTGTCTCGCTCGCTCTGTCTAGCTATTTACAATATACATCAATGATTTGGATGAAGGGATTCAAAGTAACATTAGCAAATTTGCAGATGACACAAAGCTGGGTGGTAGTGTGAACTGTGAGGAGGATGCTCTGAGAATGCAGGGTGACTTGGACAGGTTGGGGGAGTGGGCAGATGCATGGCAGATGAAGTTTAATGTGGATAAATGTGAGGTTATCCACTTTGGTAGCAAAAACAGGAAGGCAGATTATTATCTAAATAGTGTCAAGTTGGGAAAAGGGGAAGTACAACGGGATCTGGGGGTCCTTGTACATCAGTCTATGAAAGTAAGCATGCAGGTACAGCAGGCAGTGAAGAAAGCGAATGGCATGTTGGCCTTTATAACAAGAGGAATCGAATATAGGAGCAAAGAGGTCCTTCTGCAGTTGGAGTTTTGTGTGCAGTTTTGGTCCCTTAATTTGAGGAAGGACATTTTTGCTATTGAGGGAGTGCAGTGTAGGTTTACAAGGTTAATTCCTGTGATGGCGGGACTGTCATATGCTGAGAGAATGGAGCAGCTGGGCTTGTACACTCTGGAGTTTAGAAGGATGAGAGGGAATCTCATTTAAACATATAAGATTGTTAAGGGTTTGGACACGCTAGAGGCAGGAAACATGTTCCCGATGTTGGGGGAGACCAGAACCAGGGGCCACAGTTTAAGAATAAGGAGTAAGCCATTTAGAATGGAGACGAGGAAACACTTTTTCTCACAGAGAGTGATGAGTCTGTGGAATTCTCTGCCTCCGAGGGCGGTGGAGGCAGGTTCTCTGGATGTTTTCAAGAGAGAGCAAGATAGGGCTCTTAAAAATAGCGGAGTCGGGATATGGGGAGAAGGCAGGAACGGGGTACTGATTGGGGATGATCAGCCATGATCACATTGAATGGCGGTGCTGGCTCGAAGGGCCGAATGGCCTATTCCTGCACCTATTGTCTATTGTCTCTGTCTCTCTCTGTCTCTGCCCCTCTCTCTGTCTCTGCCCCTCTCTCTCTCTGTCTTCGCCCCTCTCTCTGTCCCCGCCTCTCTCTCTCTGACTCTGCCCGCTCTCTCTCTGTCTCTGCCCCTCTCTCTCTGTCTCCGCCCCTCTCTCTCTCTCTCTGCCCCCTTTCTTTCTGCCTCTGCCGCCTCTCTGTCTATGCCCCCTCTCTCTCTGTCTCCACCCCTCTATTCCCTCTCCCTCTCTAGCCGCACCTGCGAGTTGGGGGCTATGTGTGAGTGGATAGGGCGGGGATGGGGTAAAAGGAGCGATTAATATCAAGGGGGGTGGTTAGTGTTTGGGTTGGTTAGTGTGTGTGTGTGACGCCACAGGCTGCCCCACCCCCCGCCCCCGCCCGCATCCGCGAGTTGAGGGACGGGTCCCATATAGTCTAGTCTCCTTTAAACTTTGCCCCCCTCATCTTAAAGCTATGTCCTCTAGTTTTTGATATTTCCACCTTGCGGGGGAAAAAGGTTTTGACTGTCTACCCCCTCATAATTTTGTACATTTTTATAAGCTTCCCTTAACCTCTGATGTTCTGATGTTTGGGTGTAAATATATCCAACAATTGGTGGATGTTTGAAGCTTGCA
>JAXLNO010000773.1:0-48305 GCA_038087875.1 Malacoraja senta | reverse complement strand
ATGGAGAGAAGGCAGGTACAGGATACTGAGTTGGATGATCAGCCATGATCATATTGAATGGCGGTACAGGCTCGAATGGCCTACTCCTGCACCGATTTTCTATGTTTCTATGTTAAGGGGGGACTTGATAGACATCTTTAAAATGATGAGAGGGATAGCCAGAGTTGACGTGGATACGCTTTTTCCATTGAGAGTAGTAGGGAAGATTCAAACAAGAGGACATGATTTGAGAATTAAGGGACAGAAGTTTAGGGGTAACATGAGGGGGAACTTCTTTACTCAGAGAGTGGTAGCTGTGTGGAATGAGCTCCCAGTGGAAGTGGTGGGTGCAGGTTCGATTTTATCATTTAAAAATAAATTGGATAGGTATATGGACGGGAAAGGAATGGAGGGTTATGGTCTGCTTGCAGGTAGATGGGACTAGGGGAGAATAAGTGTTCGGCACGGACTAGAAGGGCCGAGATGGCCTGTTTCCGTGCTGTAATTGTTATATGGTTATATGGAGGCGTTTGCCTGACCGTAGCAACTGGAACAGTCCGTTGCAGGGGTGGAAGGGGTCTCCCATGATCTTGTTGGCTCTGGAGTTGAACCTCCTGATGTATAGTTCCTGCAGGGGGGCGAGTGTAGTTCCCATAGTGCGTTCGGCCGAATGCACTACTCTCTGCAGAGCCTTCTTGTCCTGGGCAGAGCAGTTCCCAAACCAAATCGTGATATTTCCGGACAAGATGCTTTCCACAGCCGCTGAGTAGAAGCACTGGAGGATCCTCAGAGACACTCTGAATTTCACCAATTGCCTGAGGTGGTAAAGGCGCTGCCTTGCCTTACTCACCAGTGCTGCAGCGTGTGATGTCCATGTCATATCCTCAGAGATGTGGACTCCCAGGTATTTAAAACAGCTCACCCTATCCACAGTATCCCCATTTATCCTCAATGGTGTGTATGTCCTCAGATGATGTGCCCTCCTAAAGTCCACGATCAGCTCCTTAGTTTTTTTGATATTCAAGAGGAGGCGGTTGTCCTGACACCAGTGCCAGATCAGCCACCACCTCCCGGTAGGCCTTCTCATTATTTTCAGTGATCTGGCCCACCACCACAGTGTCATCAGCAAACTTGATTATCGAGCTGGAGCTGAACCTAGCCACACAGTCATGTGTGTACAGGGAGTACAGTAGGGGGCTGAGGACGTAACCCTGGGGGGATCCTGTGCTAAGGATGAGGGACTTCGATATATTTCCTCCCATCTTGACTACCTGGGGTCTGGTGTTGAGAAAGTCCAGGACCCAGGCACACAGGGGGGTGTTGAGCCCTAATTCCAGCAGCTTCTCGGCTAGTCTGGTGGGGACTATTGTGTTGAAGGCTGAACTGAAGTCTCTGAACAGCATCTTCACATAGCCCCCTTCTGGCTGTCAAGGTGAGAGAGAGCGATGTGCAGAACCTGGGAGACCGCATCGTCCGTGGATCTGTTGGACGGTATGCGAATTGTAACGGGTCCATGTGAGGGAGGAAGGCGCAGATGTGTTTCTTGACTAGCCTCTCAAAGCATTTCATGACTACCGAGGTGAGTGCCACTGGACGGTAGTCATTCAGACAAGCTGGGGAGGCATTTTTAGGTACAGGTACAATGATGGATCTTTTGAAACAGGCAGGGACCACGGACTTGTGCAGGGAGAGGTTGAATATTGTAGTGAGCACCGGAGCTAGCTGTGTAGCACAGCACTTAAGTACTCGCCCCGAGATGCCATCTGGGCCTACAGCTTTCCCCGTGTTCACCCGTGTCAGAGCCCTCCTCACATCGTGCTCGGACAACAAGAATGTGTGCACATTCCTCCCTTCAGCTTCGTTAGCCAGCACGCGGGCGGTGTTGTCGATAGTCGGCAAACCTGGGGTGATGTTGCCCGACTCGAAACGAGCGTAGAAGGAGTTCAGCTCATCAGCTAGGGAGTTGCCAACACTTCCGGTTGAGGGGGGGCTGCTCCGGTAGTGGGTTACAGTCCGTAGCCCCTGCCACAGGCGTCTGGTGTCCTGCTGCTCCATCTGAGGACCATGACTACCCGACAGTGACAGTGTGACACTTTTACATCCTACTGTATGTTGTCATTAAACAGTTGGTTTTAAAATACATATTGAAGAGGTGATGCCTTACCTGGAACGCCGTTTGAAGCTCTGGAGTGTTGGGCCTGCTGCTTCAACATCATGGAGTTGTGGTTTGCGGAGCTCCCAGCCTCGGGCCACGCTGATTTCAACATTGCGGAGTCCTGGGGTCCCTTTGCCGAGGGCTGCCAGCGTGAATCTCCACCCAGCTCAGCCTGTGAACTTCGGGAGCAGCGGTCTCCGGTAGGAAGTGGCCGATTCGGAATTCCAAGCCGCTGAGAATGTTCTCCCGTTCCGACGTCGGTTGGTGACCCCCAAGAACGGTGTGAGGCGGAGGTGGTGGAAGAAGAGCTCCACATCGTGGCGGGCGCGGAACTCATTGAGGTGGAGACAGAGGATTGGGAAACTTATAGGAAACAGAACGGGAAATACGGGCTGAAAAGATGAAGTACGAAGGGAAGCTGGCCAGGAATATAAAGAAGGACAGTACAAGCTTCTTTAGATATATTAAGGGAAAAAGAGAGAGGGACAGAGATAGAGAGAGAGGGGGGGGGGCGCAGAGAGAGAGAGAGAGAGAGAGACAGAGAGAGAGAGGGACAGAGAGAGAGAGAGGGACAGAGAGAGAGAGAGGGGGACAGAGAGAGAGAGTGAGAGGGACAGACAGAGAAAGAGGGAGCTAGAGAGAGACGGGGACAGAGGGGGACAGAGAGAGAGGGACAGATAGAGAGTGAGATATTGGGAGAGAGAGGGACAGAGAAAGAGAGGCAGAGGGACAGAGAGAGAGCGAGGGACAGAGAGAGAGAGAGGGACAGAGAGGGAGAGGGGACAGAAAGAGAGAGAGAGGGGGATAGAGAGAGACAGAGGGGAGAGAGAGGGGACAGAGATAGGGAGAGAGAGGGACAGAGAGAGAGAGAGGTGGGGACAGAGAGAGGGAGACCCACAGAGAGAGAAAGGGAGAGAGAGAGGGGGGAGCAAAGAGAGAGAGGGGGGACAGAGAGAGAGACAGACAGAGAGAAAGAGAGAGAGACAGACGGAGAGAGGGACACAGAGAGAGATGGAGAAAGGGGGACAGAGAGAGAGAGAGAGCGACAGAGAATGTGCTGGAGTGACATTTTGGGTCGAGACCCTTTGGTTTAGTTTAGTTTAGAGATGCAGCGCGGAAACAGGTCTTTCGGCCCACGGACTCTGCGCCGACCAGTGATCACCCCGTACACTAGCACTATCCTACGCACATTAGGGACAATTTAACAATTTTGCGGAGGCCGATTAATCTACAGCCCTGAACGTCTTTGAACGGTTTCCTCCACCATAAACGCACCCAATATGTGGTAGTAATGTCCTGTTTGTTAGCTTGTTGACCCTCTGTGTTTCCCTCCTGCACGGTTTAGGAGCCGTTGCTGTGGACAGAGAGACGGGGACGTGAGCAGCCATTGAGGGTGGCCAGGGTGCCGGTGAGCACCCCCCCCCCCATCTGCTCGGTGTGCGGCTGAGCTTCGAGGGGCTGCGCTTCGATGGAGGACCCCATGATGGGGCACAACAAGGAGAAGCGTTATGAGTGCGACGTGTGTGGCAAGGCCTGGCAGTGCCCGAGCAAGCTGGAGATCCACCGGCGGGTTCACACTGGAGAACGCCCCTTCGACTGCTCGGAGTGCGGCAAGAGCTTCAAGACGGCGGTTGTGCTGAAGACCCACCGGCGGGTGCACACGAGCGAGAATCCCTATGGCTGCTCTACCTGCGACATGAGCTTTGTCCGGTTGTCGGGGCTACGGCAGCACCGGCGGGTGCACAGCAGTGAGCGGCCCTTCACCTGCTCCGACTGCGGCAAAGGCTTCAAGTCGTCGCCAGAGCTGAAGCAGCACAGGCGCCTGCACACCGGGGAGCGCCCCTACACCTGCACCCAGTGCGGCAAGAGCTTCACCTGCTCCAGCAACCTGCTGTCCCACCAGCGCACCCACACCGCGGAGCGCCCCTACACCTGCACCCAGTGCGGCAAGGGCTTCACTCGGTCCGGCAACCTACTGTTGCACCAGCGCACCCACACCGGCGAGCGTCCCTACACCTGCACCCAGTGCGGCAAGGGCTTCACCTGCTCCTCCATGCTGCTGTCCCACCAGCGGGTGCACACCGGCGAGCGCCCCTTTACCTGCACCCAGTGCAGCAAGGGCTTCACTCAGTCCGGTCACCTGCTGGTGCACCAGCGCACCCACACCGGCGAGCGACCGTACACCTGCACCCAGTGCGGCAAGGGCTTCACTCAGTCCGGTCACCTGCTGGTGCACCAGCGCACCCACACCGGCGAGCGTCCCTACACCTGCACCCAGTGCGGCAAGGGCTTCAGCCGCTCCGACAGCCTGCTGGAGCACCAGCGCACCCACACCGGCGAATGTTCCTACACCTGCGCCCAGTGCGGCAAGGGCTTCACCTGCACCTCCAAGCTGCTGTCCCACCAGCGGGTGCACACCGGCGAGCACCCCTACACCTGCACCCAGTGCAGCAAGGGCTTCACCTGCTCCGACAGACTGCTGGAGCACCAGCGCACTCACACCGGCGAGTTCCCCCACACCTGCTCCCAGTGTGGCAAGGGCTTCATCCGCTCCAACACCCTGCTGCAGCACCAGCGCACTCACAACGGCGAGCGTCCCTACACCTGCACCCAGTGCGGCAAGGGCTTCACTCAGTCCACCAACCTGCTGTCCCACCAGCGCATCCACACCGGCGACCGACCCTACACCTGCGCCCAGTGCGGCAAGGGCTTCACTCAGTCCGGTCACCTGCTGGTGCACCAGCGCACCCACACCGCGGAGCGCCCCTACACATGCGCCCAGTGTGGCAAGGGCTTCACCCAGTCCGGTCATCTGCTGGTGCACCAGCGCACTCACACCGCCGAGCGCCCCTACACCTGCACCCAGTGCGGCAAGGGCTTCACCCAGTCCGGTCACCTGCTGGAGCACCAGCGCACTCACAACGGCGAGCGTCCCTACACCTGCACCCAGTGCGGCAAGGGCTTCACTCAGTCCACCAACCTGCTGTCCCACCAGCGCACCCACACCGCGGAGCGCCCCTACACCTGTGCCCAGTGCGGCAAGGGCTTCACCCGCCCCTCCAAGCTGCTGTCCCACCAGCGGGTGCACACGGGCGACCGTCCCGTCCCCAGCCCGGTGTGTGAGTAACGCTTTGCCATGGCCTTCCCTGCCCTGTCTCACCAGCACGTGCACACCAGTGGCCAGCCCTACGACTGTCCGTACTGCGGTGAGGAGTTTGACAGCTCGCGGGGGTTGCGGCAGCGGGGGCTGTGACAAGAGAGCTTGGTGGCTGCGGGAGCACCAGCGGTACACACCAGAGAGAGACCCTTTGTGTGCTCTGAGTGTGGCAAGGGTTTCACCTGCATGTCCAGCCTGTGGCAGCACCAGCGTCCCCACAGCAGTGGGTGTCCCTTCCCCTGCCCGTTCTGTGGTAACGGCTTCACCCGCCTTGACCACCAGCTGGAGCACCGGCGAATCCACATCGGGCAGCGCCCCTTCACCTGCCCGCTCTGTGGCAAGGCCTTTGCCCGCTCCTCCAGTCTGTCACGTGGATAGGCGCTGTTTAGGTAGACACAAAATGCTGGAAGGAATGGGTAACGTTTCGGGTCATTTCTTCAATCACCCATTCTCTCCAGAGATGCTGCCTGTATTACTCCAGCATTTTGTGTCCTTTTTTGTAAACCAGTATCTGCAGTTCCTTGTTTTTAATCCATTCTGGTTAACCATCTCTGCACCTTCCCCAAACCCTCCACATCAGTCCTGTAATGGAGTGAGCAGAACTGTATGCAATACTGCAAATGCTACCTGACCAATGTCCCTTAAAGCTGCACATATACATTCGTCTCTCTCCGCTCTCCCCCACTCGTACACAAATTCTCTCCACTCCACCCTCTCGTGCCCCCTCCTCTCACACTCCCTCTCTCTCACCCACTCCCTCTCTCTCCCTCTCTCACACACTCCCTCTCTCACACGCACACACACACCCTCTCTCTCTTGCTCTCTCTCACACACACACTCTCTCACACACACACTCACTCTCACACACACACTCACGCACACACACCAAACACCTCCGCTCGGTTCGCAATAGCCAACCTGATCTCCCGGTGGCTCAACACTTCAACTCCCCCTCCCATTCTGAATCCTACCTTTCTGTCCTGGGCCTCCTCCATGGCCAAAGTGAGGCCCACCATAAATTGGAGGAGCAGCACCTCATATTTCGCTTGGGCAGTTTGCAACCCAGCGGTATGAATATTGACCTCTCCAAATTCAGGTAATACCTACCAAAGATCCTATAGATAGGCCACTCCTGCGAAATGCAATGGGCTGACGTGTAGTACGCAACGGAGCGCAACGTGAGGATTTTGTTCGTCCATTTCAGTAACCGGAACCTACCCGACCCGACTCGCAGTGTAATCAACGTTGCGGGGGAACAGTTTGTGTGTGTGATATAGGGTTAGATTCATAATTCTGTTAATTCTTGTTAAAGAATAAAATGTTTATAAATTTTGACTCCGGTAATTTTCTTTTTTAATGTTTTTTTAATCATTTCTTTTAAAATGGCTCTTGTGCTGTGTTTGAGTTGATTTTGTATTACACTTGCACTCTGTAATTCATTCATCTAATCACACTGTTCACAACTGCAGTATTTGGCAAAATAATAGCAATATGAAGATTCCAGTTGCTCTAGCCCTGGAATGTTCCTTAATGTTTTTGTGTCTATGGAGTTGTTTCTCAACAATAAAATGGGTCTGGTCTTCCCAATAATAATAATAATAATAATAGATTTTATTTATATAGCGCTTTTCAGGGCCCAATAGCCAGAGAGTGGAATGAGATCTGTCTGTTATGGTGGGGTTATCTAATTTATGTATTTCACAAAATTAAATTAGTTTTGAGCAAGATTTACAAATGATGTACAACTTAAGGATGGTTTTATTCAGCGAGCATACAACTGATTAGATTGTGCTGGAAAGAACATACATATATGAATGTGATATAGATGTATTTAATTATATAACACACACATTTACATTTCTTCCAATTTTTATATCCAATGATGAACTTTATTTCAGACTAGACAAGGGACAACATTAAATAAAAAAACATTGTAAACCTCCCCGCAACTTCACTCTGGTGTCTCGGCCTTGCTGATCCGGGCCAGACTCCCCGCACGCTGTGGAAGGAACATCTTTTCGCTTTTATTGTGATTTATTTCTCTTTTTAACACTGAATATCTGATAACGACACATATGGCACCAATGTTGCACCAACCCACTCAATTTTAAATAATTCATAATAGCAATCCATCAACATGGTTAACACTTTATTTCTGACATGCATAGTAAGATTTACAGAACTCACATTATTCTGTGTGCGGGATATACAGGGTTGCAGTGTTCAGTATATCAGCTAACCAGTGAAAGTGATGTACAATTCAACATATGTAACACAATGGTAGCCCCAGGAGGGGTATGTGGGTGGAGGGGGGGTACGGGGGGATTCCCTACCCGCGTGTCACAGGTGAACTCGGCCACCTCGCCCTCACACATGGAGCTGACGACCGTCTCCCACACGGGCAGCTTGAACGTCTTGCCGATGATCAGCTCCATGGGTTTGCCGTTGGTCCGGCTGTCGTCGATGAGCGTCCGCTCTGGGTCACAACGCAGGGTCTTGTAGTGGAACGTGGCCTGTGTGGGGGGGTGAGAGGTCACCAGTCAGTGGTCACGTCTCGGTAATCCCCACAATGTCATATCTACCAACCTCTAACTGAGCCTCAAACTCATCTACTTTACTTCTTATATCTCGCGCATTCAAATACAATACTTTTAATTCCTTACGCATCTGGAGTAAAGGATAGAAAGTAGTCTGAAGTAGGGTCCGAACCCGCAATGTCACCTATCTATGTGCTTCAGAGATGCTGCCTGACCCGCTGAGCTACTCCAGCATTTTGTCTTTCTTTGGTGTAAACCAGCATCTGCAGTTCCTTGTTATATATAGAAAGTAGTTGCTGAGTTTCAAAAGAGCCAAATCAATGCCTTCAAAGGGGAGCAGCCTCTTGTGTCTTCAGAGGGGAATTGGATAGATAGTTTAAGGAAGAATTGGATAGATTAAAGGGTAATAGGATAAATACTTTAAGGGGGGATTGGATAAATACTTTAAGAGGAAATTTGATAGATACTTTAAGGGAGCATTGGATAGATACTTTAAATGGGAAATAATTTGTAGGACATAGGGAGAAGGGACTGAGAATTGTTTTGTTTCCCAGGCGCTGGCAGAGATTAGCTCTCCCCCCCCCCTGCTTCCAATTGGTAAGTCAATGAGCATATTCCTTACCCTTTTTGGGAGGGGTGGCGGAAAAATAAAAAGAAAGATCTCACCTTGTTGGTTTTCCGAGTGTGGGAGTGGAGGATGATGTGCGAGGTGATGCCGACCATCAGCGAGGATACCCTCAACCAGAGGGGCTCGCAGAACAGCTCGGAGGACACCAATTTCGAGCAGCCGATGGTCAACATGCTGGCCGAGCGGGACAAGTTGATGGAGAACCTGAGGGAAACGCAGGAAACTTTGTCCGTCAATCAGGAGAAGATGCAAGAGGTAGCACACGAAAGGGATCTGCTGCAGCGTCAGTTGAATTCAGCTTTACCTCAGGTAATGGGCGGAGAGGCACCGGGGAGAGAAGAGGGGAACAGGGGATAGCAAACACAGGGAGGGGAATGCAACTAACATTGCGGAGTTCTGCTGAGTGAAACCTCTTGGGATTGCAACCGGGTGCTGGGATCGCAAGGGAATTATTTTGTTATTTGTGTGTCAGTTAATAATGATACAATGCTTAAATGGTCTTGTGTTGTGTACCCATTACAATCTGGTCAACATGGGCTGCCAGCGAATAATATGAGTGTTGAATGTAATAAAGCAATGCATTCCTGACTATTGATAGCACCGGTTTATATTGCTAAACGGAGTGCGGTTTCTAGGTTAATTATATAAGAGAATCTGATTATATTTTTTAAACCTGTGAGATGTTGGAAACTCTGAACGCGGTTTCAATGAGTCTTTGCACCTGTGTTCAGGTGAAGGAGGCAGCGGATGAGACGTAATGGTTTTGAATCTGTTATACCTCGCCGCAGTGTGTTTGCACATCACCACCAGGGGGCTGAGTCTTGCAACAAGAACAGATTTATTTCAGATTACAAATAATTGCCTATTTTCTTTCATTTTTTAAAATTTAGATATGTTTAAACTTGTGTTTTAGAAAGTCCTACTTGTTCACTCGTGTTCAGAAATGATTTATCTGTGATACTAACATAATCAAGGCCCATCCTATTGATCATACTGCAGTGTCATTTTTGAATATAATTTTAATGAGACATTTTCAATGCAGTTACAGTCATGGAGCCTCATCGTGTTTAGCAGATTATTCTCAATATTGTCATAATATAATTGAGCTTATCTTTGAATAATTTATTTTGTGTAAGGTTTATTGAAAGCAAAATTAATGTAGTTATTTTGAGCTGGAACATCATGTTTACAATGAATCCTGATGACAGCTTGCACCAAATGGAGCAAAATCACACACAAAAACTGTTGTGTTAACTTCAAATGAAACTAAAGCAATTGCATGATACACATATAGTAAAGAGAATATGATAAATGGTTGGGGAATATGTTAGTGGTTATTTTTTTACTAAAAGTCTGATCTTGACCACTTCCTGTTCTGTATTTTGATTTTAGGACAAACACTGCCACTTACGGCAGTGATTTTTGGCCATCTTACTCAGAGTCCCCCTCCGCTATGCAGGACAAGAGGATTTTTCCCATCGATGAAAAATAAAAGTTATTAGTGTTTAAAAAAATGTTGAGATTCTCTCTCCTGAAGGCCACGCCCCTTCCGGAGGGACTATAAAACCCAGAAGTGTTGAGTGCCTCAGTCAGTCTCTGCAAGATGGGGGAGCGAGAGGGTCACGTCTCTCAGACTGAGCTGTGAATAACACTGAAGACGTGTCTACTAAACTGTGAGTGGTTTTACTGACCTGTCAGTGCCCTTAATATGGTTTGAAAATATAGTTTGGAAATGCTAAAGCTGTGTTGCCTTTGGTTTGGAAATGCTAAAGTTGCCTTGCCTAATTAAAGTTGCCTTGCCTAATTAAAGTTGCCTTGCCTTCTATATAATTAAAAGTCTTATCTTGACCACTTCCTGTTTGCGCTTCATATTGATTTTAGAAAAAAAAATGCTACCACGTACGGCTGTGATTTTTGGCCATCTTACTCAGAGTCCCCCTCCGCTCATCAGGCACCGAGGATTTTTCCCATCGATGAAAACTAAAAGAGTTATTAGTGTTTAAAACATGTTGAGATTCTCTCTCCTGTCAATCATGCCATGAAGGCCACGCCCATTCTGGTGGGAGGGGGGAGGGACTATAAAACCCAGAAGTGTGGGCGTGGCTCAGTCTCTGCAAGATGGAGGAGGGAGAGGTCAAGACTCGCTGTCTTTAGTGGTCTTGCACCCTGCTTGAAATGGTATGAAATTGTACTTGAATTTGGTGGCCTTGCACCCTGCTTGAAGTGGTAAGAAACTGCACTTGAATTTGGTGGCCTTGCACCCTGCCTGAAATGGAATTTCAAGGAATAGCCGTGTCAACTGCCAGCCCACCAGCCGTGAGTGAGTGAGCTGCCAGCACAACAGGCTTGAGTGACTGAGCCGCCAGCCCAAGAATCCATTCGGCCCACAGTCCATACTAGCGCTCTGGAAACCAGTCCCTTCAGCCCACACCCATACTAGCGCTCCAGAAAGCCGTCCCCCCCCCCCACTGGCCACCAATATTGGAATTGGTGCAGAGGTGGAATAATGTGTTGGGGGACCAGCCCTTCTACGTGATGTTTAGGCTAGTAGAATATACATCTTAGAAATCTGAAAACAATTTGTTACATCCATTAGTTCATTATTAGTGTGATTAAGAAGAGAATAATTTACTATTTGTCTTTGGAATTACCACTTCAACTGTTTTCATTGGACTCTCATGTGGGGGTCAGTATAATATGGAACATCTGAAATTATTCTCCCATTTACAAGGGGGAATATTTTCCCAAGTAAAAATAATTTGCAGTAAGTTCCAATGGGAATAAATTGACAGTATAAATAAGCACAAAGGGATGGATGATATATCCTAAAGAGAATTATAATTAAATAATTGGGAACAGAAGTAGATTGGAGGATAACTAAAGGAATTCATGAGATTTTGAAGACCTGTTACTAGCAAGAGGAAAGGAGTATTGACATGAACAAGTTTGCCAAACAGAATTATGTGGGGCGATTGTTCAAATTTGTTAGGTATGAAGAAAGGTGTGGATGGGTCGGAGAAGATGTAGTTGAGAATAATTGATGGCAGAATATGGAAAAAAAATTAATATGAACATTGTAAACTGGTTACAATAGGCTCAGTGACCTGGGGAAAGGCAGTAAGCAAATGTGATGGACCAGTGACACAAAAAACAGACAGACAGGGTTTTAATGGGATGGAGTTGAACCTTTATGACAAAAACACCATTGTGTGCCAAAGATACATATTTGGAATTTGGCATTGATATAAAATTTGTTTTTGTTATAATTATAAAAAAAGTTATATAATGTGAGGCACACCTCAAGATTACATGAAGTATAGTAATATGAGGGAGATGTAGGAAACGTTGTTCATTCAGCTAAATAGACAACATATATAGAACAGTGTGGCACAGCAACAGGCCATTTGCCCCAGAATGTCTATGCTGTCCAAGATGCCAAATTAATTTCCTCTACTGACATGTCATCCTTATCCCTCCATACCCTGCATATCTGTGCCTATCTCAAAGCCTCTTATCTGCTATCATAGCCACCATCATATCTGCTTCTAGTACCACCTCTGGCAGTGGGTCCCTGCCCGGAACATCTTTAAGCTTAAAGTTTAATTGTATATTAATACTTCTATATTGTAAAATGGCTGCGTAATTCTGCTTCTGCGAATACTTAGTTTTGACTACAATTCAGTAGTATGAGGTGAGGCAATTGTCTGATATATTCCACAGTTCAGACAGGGGAGGGAGAGTAGACATTTTGTGTGCCTTTTTAAAAAATAATGGTAAAGGTATACACTTATGTTTTTATTCCCAAAAGAGGACATTGATAAAAGGAAAGTATATAACATTGAAAAAATATAATTGAAACATGGAGAATTAGTTGCAAAGTGATGTCCCCTCTTGACAAGGGTGTCTAGAACCAGTGTCATGCAGTGTCAAAATAAAGGGTTGGCCATTCTGAGTAGAAATTTAAAAAAGGGTGGTGAATCTTTGGAATCTTCTAACCAAATACACTATGTAGGCTTAGTTCTAGTATATTCACAGAACCATGTGGTGAGTAGTAAAGTGATCATTCTTGTTTTTCACACATGAAGGGCGATGTATGGTGGATTGAATCTTACTGGAAAAATGTGGATATTGTTAACAGTGTGGTGCTATTTGGGTGTAATTTGGCCAGCAAATTCATGGCATTAGGGTATGTTGTAAATTATGTATCTCCCAGCACGGCTGGTTGATTTACACTAGAAGGCAAAGTGTGGCAATGAAAGGCGCTTTTTCTGGTTGGCTGCCAGTGACTAGCGGAGTTCCGCAAGGGTCGATGCTGGGGCCGCTACTATTCACATTGTATATTAATGATTTGGATGAGGGGATTGTGAAGGCTTTGTGGCCACGTTTGCAGATGATATAAAGATAGGTGGAGGGCAGATAATGTAGAGAAAGCAGAGACTCTGCAGAAGGACATGGACGGGTTGGGAGAGTGGGCAGAGAAGTGGCAGATGGAATATGGCGTAGCAAAGTATGGAGTCATGTATTTTGGTAGTAGGGGTAGAGGCGTAGATTATTTTCTAAATAGGGAGTGAATTCAGAAATCGGAGGTGCAAAGGGACCCAAAAAGTTTGCAAGTCGAATTGGTGGTAAGGAAGGCAAGTACAAAGCTAGCATTTATTTCGAGAGGATTAGAATACAGAAACAGGGATGTAATGCTGAGGCTTTATAAAGCACTGGTCAGATTGCATTTGGAGTATTGTGAGCAATTTTGGGCGGCATATCTGAGGAAGGATGTGCTGGCGCTGGAGAGGGTCCAGAGGATGTTTACGAGAATGATCCCAGGAATGAGTGGGTTAACATATGATGAGCGTTTGACGGTACTGGGCCTCTATTCACTGGCGTTTAGGAGAATGAGGGGGGGGGACCTCATTGAAACTTACCGAATAGTGAAAGGTTTGGATAGATGTGGAGAGGATGTTTCCACTAGCGGGAGAGTCGAGGACCAGAGGTCATAGCTTCGGAATAAAATGATGTTCCTTTTGGAAGAAGACGAGGAGGAATTTTTTTAGTTGGAGCGTGGTGAATCTCTAATTCATTGTCATAGAAGGCTGTGGAGGACAAGTCAACGGATATTTTTAAGGCAGAGATAGATTCTTGATTAGTGCAGTGCATTCAGAAAATATTCAGACCTCTTAACCGTTTCCACATTTTGTTATTCTAAAATGGATTAAATTCTTTTTTTATCATCAATCTACACACAATACCCCATAATGAAGAAGCAAAAGCAGGTGTTTAGAAATTTTTCCAAAGTAATTAAAAAGAAATAACTGAAATATTACATATACATAAGTATTCAGACCCTTTACACAGTACTTTGTTGAGGCACCTTTGGCAGCGATTACAGCCTCGTCTTCTTGGGTATGATACTACAAGCTTGGCACATCTGTATTTGGGTAATTTCTCCCATTCTTCTCTGCAGACCCTCTCAAGCTCTGTCAGGTTGTATGGGGAGTGTCGATGCACAGCTATTTTCAGGTCCCTCCAGAAGGACATTCACAGACTTGTCACAAAGCAACTCCTGCATTGCCTTGGCTGTGTGCTTAGGGTTGTTGTCCTGTTGGAAGGTGAACCTCCGCCCCAGTCTGAGGTCCAGAACGCTCTGGAGCAGGTTTTCATCAATGATCTCCCAGAACTTTGCTCTGTTCTTCTTTCCCTCGATCCCAGTTCCTTGTCGCTGAAAAACATCCCCACAGCATGATGCTGCCACCACCATGCTTCACCGTGGGTATGGTATTGGTCAGGTGATGAACGGTGCCTGGTTTCCTCCAGACATGACGGTTGGCATTCAGGCCAAAGAGTTCAATCTTGGTTTCATCAGACCAGGGTATCTTGTTTCTCATGGTCTAAGAGTCCTTTAGGTGCCTTTTTGAAACCTCCAAGCGGGCTGTCATGTGCCTTTTACTGAGGAGTGGCTTCCGTTTGGCCACTCTACCATAAAGGCCTGCTTGGTGGAGTGCTGCAGATATTGTTGTTCTTCTGGAAGGTTCTCCCATCTCTACAAAGGAACACTGGAGCTCTGTCAGAGTGACCATCGGGTTCTTGGTCACCTCCCTGACCAAGGCCCTTCTCCCCCGATTGCTCAGGTTGGCCGAGCGGCCAGTTCTATGAAGAGTCCTGGTGGTTCCAAAGTTCTTCCATTTAAGAATGACAGAGGCCACTGTGCTCTCCGGGACCTGCAATGCTGCAGAAATTGTTTTATACCCTTCCCCAGATCTGTGTCTTGACACAATTCTGTCTCGGAGGTCTATGGACAATCCCTTCGTCTTCATGGCTTCGTTTTGCTCTGACATGCACTGTCAACTGTGGGACCTTATATAGACAGGTGTGTACCTTTCCAAATCATGTATAATTAATTTAATTTACCGCTGGTGGACTCCAATCAAGTTGTAGAAACATCTCCAGGATAATCAATGGAAACAGGATGAACCTCTGCTCAATTTTGAGTGTCATAGCAAAGGGTCTGAATACTTATGTAAACATGATATTTCAGTTATATCTTTTTAATTGCTTTGCAAATATTTTTAAATTTTGCTTCTTCATTCTGGGGTATTGTGCGTAGATGGATGATTAAAAAAATGTTTTTAATCAATTTTAAAATAAGGCTGTACCATAACAAAATGTGGAAAAAGTGAAGGGGTCTGAATACTTTCTGAATGCACTGTATGTGTCGGGCTATGGGGAGAAGGCAGGAGAATGGGGTTAAGAGGGAAAGATGGATCAGCCATGATTGAATGGTGGAGTAGACCTGATGGGCCCAAATGGACTAATTCTGCTCCTATCCCTTATGAACACAAACCACTTAGATTTGTTGAATTTAGCTTCTTGTCCAAGTGGCTGAGGAAGCGTTGCTTGTCATTTTCTTCCCATGATGACATGTGCACTTTGTTCAGACTGAAATAACAATTAAAATTATAAACGTATGAATAAGGTCAGGATGTTTTTATTTTATTTTTGTGGCGAAGTCCAAGTTACACAGTTTTTATGTTGATCAGAAATGAACATCTTTGGTTATTTAGTGTGAGCACTAAATCAAACAACCTCATAAAAAATGTTCAGACATTAAATTTCACCTGATGCTGTTCTGGTATATGTGCTTCCATGTTGACCTCCAACCATTATTACTCTTCTAGATGAAAATGTGGGTTAGGAAAGTTAGTAGACGCTAAACACTGGATTTATCACCCGAAATCTCTAACTTTTTTTTCCCTCTCCAATTAAATGCTTCTTAAAATCTAGCTGATTAAGTACTTTCATCGGGCATAATGTCTGTTTATGTAGTATAATATCAAATTGTTTGACAACATTTCTATGAAGCAGATAGCTGTTTAGATGCATTGAAGTATAATTATATAAATAGAAAGCAAAATACAAATTGCTCAAGGAACTCGCCAGTTTGAGCAGCATCCGTAAGATGAAAGGACATGTGGTAAATATGTTGTAATATTATAAATACAAGTTGTTGTTTGAAGATGATCTAAAGGGTTTGATTTGTTTCTTCCAGCTCAAGGGAAGGGGAGAAAGAGAGATTTCATTTCTCTTAAACTATGAGCATAATTCATGATTAGTCCTGTTTCAGTAATCCCTTTAAATCAATGCTCTTCATGTATCCTAAATAGTGTGAGCAGGTTAAAAATGGGTGAAGTTATAGTGGAGTGACACAATTTTGATTTTGTACCCGACTCTTCTACACACCTGGAAATGATCAAGTCTAGTAAACATTTGAAGTGCCATACAATGTTTTGTAAATGACTTTAATTTTTTTGAGACTTGATCATTTAAATTACCTCTTGGGATGTTCTTTTTGAACTCTTGATCTGTAATGATCCTAAAGGGACTATTACAAAGCAAATGCTAATTGAACAATTTGAGTTTCTAGTTCTTTTAATTTAGGAATGTTACAGTAGTGCAAATAAGGAACTTGATGTGTGTACTTAATGGTAGCAGACAAATTAATGCTTTCGGCATTTTGCTGTTCAGCCATGATTGCATTGTCATCCTTGGGTATCTCTTGCCTTTTAAATGTTTTTACAGTAGTATCAATTGCTAAAGCACGACTTGGGAGCATCTCCTAAATCTTGCTTGGAATGGTTAAGGAAGAAGCATGCGTTGAAGTTTTCAAGGTCAAATATATATCTGTTTAAAAAAAACTTTGTAAAGACATCTATCACTACAGATTCATTGGGTGTGCAATCATTGGAAGAGTAAATTACTTGAAAATAATTGTTCAGAATTGTTTTTTTACTATATGAATTGAATATAAACTATGGGGAAAACTAGTATGCAATTCAAATTGAATCCATTTATAACAATTGGCTGCTGTTCCTGCTCTTAATGGGCCATTTGTGAATTAAATTGTTTTATTGTGTCTAGCAACCAGGAGCAGTTATAAGATTTCTTTAATGGCTGCATTTGAAATAGTAAGATTAAATGAGAACTTACCAGTTTGAAGTTTGATCTTTATTTTATGAGGAGTTACGTTGAGGGATTACGTGAAGAAGAGCCCGTCCAGCCGCACACGCGTCAATCTTCAAAGCAGCGGAGTGAAATCACAGACGACAATTACTGAAGTATGATAGTAAGATACATAAAGACTAGAACTACCAGCTTGATCCTTTTATGAGGGTGGGAGCGGAGGGCACGTAATCCCTCAACGTAACTCCTCATAAAATAAAGATCAAACTTCAAACTGGTAAGTTCTCGTTTAATCTTACTATTTTACTTCGGAGTCACGTGAGTGACTACGTGAAGATTTCAAAGCTCTGTGATTTCAGGCCGTAGATTCAATCCAGGCAACAATGCACAACCATAACATGGATGCAACCAGTTAATGGTTAATTTATCACCATAATAGTAACCCCTTTATCACAAGAGGAATATTTAATACTAAATCTAAAAAATAACACCACCAAATAACCATAGGTATTATAATCTCCTTATGGTAATAGGTGAATTCTTTCACTTATGCCTGCAGCCATGAGGATATGTTTTATTAGAACATCCAAATCCTTGGCCGTCAAACTTGATGGTGCCCTGGTGAAGTAAGATTTAATTTTTTCAGTATCCATACGTGCATCAAGCAACACCCCATGCTTTAGCCATTTTTAAAATAGTCTAAACCAACACTTTCCTATGCAGCTATTTATGGCTAATAAAATACTCACACTGAACCTCTTTAAAGTTCTGGTAGCTTCAATCTAACATTGTAAATGTGATACCACACATAGACGTGGATCCGAAGGATATGCTGAAACCCCAACTTACATCCTGTGATTCCACATCTACTCTGTTTAAGCAATTCATAGACATAGAACACAATAGTAACAGTTTGTCTCTTTTCATCATGTATATTCTTACTTTCTGCAATAGTTGCACTCTCTGTGCATTAACCAGTCCCCTGAACTTGACTTCCTTAATGATAATTCAAGCCAAGGACAGCACTGTAATAGGAGTCCATAAACAAAAACAATATAACATATCTATAACAATATTACATTCCAGATTATTGTATACTTGTGTCTAAGAGGTTTTAGAATTAAAATCCTTTCATAAATTTGCAGACCAAAGGGTGTAACCCTACCACATTTTGTTCTGATTCCATAGATAGGCAGTAACAGCACTCCTTGCAGTATTCATATCATTATAGCTTAACTGCTAATAAAATAAAGAGTTTACAGAACTCTAACACTACTGATATGTCTATAGTGTGTTATGTAATAGTCTGCTTAAACAAAACACATCCCATTTCTTTATGTAAGGAATGTACTACTTCTGGGTACATCCCTCCAGATTGCAATAATATCCACAGTACAATCTGATAGTCCTCTTCCGATAAGTGTCACTCCTTAAAATCTGTAAATCAACAACCAATATGATTATGTAAAGGATGTGAAACATCAGTTATAGTGCACAAATAGATTAATTCTGTTTGGAAATCATGAGAGGCTTTTGTCATCATTTTAAACACCTCAAGGTACCATGGTTTTGTAGATCCAATCTAGTACCACCAATACTCCCGAAACGGAATCCTGTTTGCTCTTCTGTATATACTGTTAAATGAGAAGAATGGACAATGTATACAAACATTTTACCCCAATGCAGCAAAAACATTCACCACTGCTGTCCCAGTATCAGACTTTATAACATATATTTAGGTAATTGGTGGTTAAATCTGGATACAAACAAGTCATCAATCGTGCTATAATATTGTTAAATTTCTCACAATTCAACATACATTCTATATTATCATTGATGTACATGACTTTTCAGTCTTCAACTATATTGAATCTACCTCATAGGTAGATTGCCAATCAAATATTTCTGGTAAATACCAGATCCAGATCACATTAGTCAGTCTATTACAAGATACTGACTTAAACCACTCAAATGATTGACATACGTTCTATTCCATAGTCTCAAACTATGTCTAAACATGCAATTTTGCATATAAGAGCAAATAAGCTTTAGGTCATAAATGTTCCTAAAACTTACATAATGATCCCTTGTTATTTGATCAAAAGGTACTTTCTCCGTATTCCATGTACCTCCACAGCTGAAAATACTTATAAGTATTACCTCAACTTAGAGCACTACCATTAGTGTGTAGCATAATGGAAGGTGTTTAGCCAGAATCTCTCTGGAGGCATTTGAGACACTCCTGGTTCATTAATATTCCAGTAATAACTGTAACTGGCAAATACATGGCCTGGCAAACTTACCATAAATTGTATTATCCATGCTTACCATAAACTTTGATAATGCCGCAATCTAAATTCTACAGCTGAAAATAAGCAAAATTTGTAACCTAGGCTTGTTTCCTGCCTAATTGAAGGTTGGTGCTCTATAATGAGCTTGATACCACTTCCAATTAAATGCCTAATTAAGGATTAGTGCTCTATATTGACCTTTCTACAATGGTTGATGCTCTATAATGAGCTACGTACAACTTCCACTTAAATGCAGCCTTAATCTGCAATCGAATCATGGCTGTGTTCTCATTTCCCAAATAATCAATTACTGTGTTTGAAAACTGTTTTAGATTTATCTCGATGGTTAACAAATCTCCAAAATGAGCTTTATCCTAACACTCATGGTTCTGTTGTAGTCCGAATGTTTCCTACAATCAGAATATGGCAATAGACCATTACCAAATGGCCCTGAGTCCTTAGTAAAGCTAATATTAAATCCAACTACCTGTCAAATAGTCTCAAGGCTGAGATTAAACATAATATAATGCTTTAAATTGCCATCATTGGCTTATCCATATAAAATAAAATCTATTATATCATACACAGTCACATAGTAAAATGCTTATTTGTGAAATTGGCTGCATAACATTAACAAATGTTATCCACTGTTTATACTGTACAAAATAGAGGAACAATTTGTCAGATCTAGAATAAATCTACACCCACCATCCTTATTTGCTCTCATAACATATTTGTCATTAATTGATGGTAATGGTGAACTGACCTCTTAATCATCTCTTTCCCACAATATTTCATGTTTTGTCTGAATCTACATATTCTCTTATTTTGAGAAAATATGTGTCTGGTTTCAAATACCTTAGTAAGAGAAACCAAACCCCACAATACTGTACAGTATAATATCAATTTGTCATTTTATAGTAAGCAATGTAATCTTCCCCCAACTTGTAAGTGTAAAACATTTAATATGTTTCTTACAGAACCAGACCTCCTCCTCAGAGTTTGCTCATGGCAATCGTTATCCCCTGATCTTAGTGGAATATTATAACTTCCACATAACTCAGGAGGAGTGCGCCTATAACGCACATATGGGAAAGACAGAATTGATACTTTACTATCCCCAGTCACCACATATTGGTAGGGAAAACTGCCTTAATTTTATCTGTTAATCACACAGGATCATACCTTTTTTTGTTTTTTTGGCTAGATCTTTCTAAAAACAGATTAATAGACAATTTAAATATTAGATGATGTACAGAGCCCCCCCAAACTTAGGGTATATATTAGGTTTTATAGCACTTTTATAAAACAATTATTTGAAAGTGCGCACTACTACATGAGTGCTAATTCAACCTTGTTGTGATATCAACACATGCTCTCCATCCACCTTTGGTCAAAAAAGCCTTAACGCCTGACCAGTAATTTCAATACCCTCTCCCCCGCTGAGACTTGCTTATCATGCTCAATACTGCGGGTTTATTTATGTAGACAGCTCATACCTCGTTAGAACCTGGAGCTGCTGGGAGAGTAAGTATTTTATTGACATAGTTTATTTATCTCCCAATGGTTCCCTCATCTTTTTGGAACCACAACTTTAATATATTGTGCCAACTCTGGTCCTTTGGCTCTGTATTGGGTTCTAGGCCTCATATAATCTGTTTACTTGAATCTTTGTATAAACTAAACCTCCTCATGGAGGGCCGAATTTACATCCTACTTCAGGTATCTCTAGCGCTGGCTCTCTCCCATAGGCCTACGCATAACAACCCTTCCAATTGCTCTCCATGCGGGCTCTCCTGTAGGCCCATCATAGGCAGCCCTCTTTCAGGTGCTGCTGGCGCTGGCTCACCTGTAGGCCAACGCTAACTCCCAGATATAGTTGGCGCTGGCTCTCCTGTAGACCAACGTACCTTAACCAACCATTTGCTCACACTGGCTCACCTGTAGGCCAGCGCTGAACCGGATTTTTTTTTCTCCCAAATATTTCCTATGCTGGCTCTCCCTTTAGGCCAACATTGAGCCGGACCTTATAAAGCAGTCCATGTGCTGGCTCTCCTCTAGGCCAATGCTAAACCTGGACCTCCACCAGGTACCCCTGCACTGGCCCTGTAGGGACCATGTTAAAACAGACCTTCCCCAGGCACTTCATACACTGGCCTTCTCTAGCCCAACACAAAGCCCGGACCTTCCCTAGGCACTTCATATGCTGGCTCTAATCTAGACCAAATAGTTAACCTGGACATTCCCTGCATTGCCCTGCAACTAGGTTTTTAAAACATAACAAACTAGTTACCTGACTCAGGCATTCCCTGCATTGCCTTGTAACTAGGTTTTAAATATAACCAACTAGTTACCTGAAACGGGGATCTCCGGTCTGACTTCTTTAACGGCAACCTCTTATCTATGCGATCTAATAGCGCTAAACGGCAGCCGTTTAAAATTTTTTTTTAATTAATTGGCGCCCACTACTCACAGACCCGCGGTCTGTCTGTCTGAGCACTCTGCGGTACACCTCCACAATTTCCTTTATTATGACGTATTTTATTACTACAAGTCTTTTAAATCGCCTGAAAACCGTAAGTAAAAACTTACCTTCAGGTTTTTAATTTTTAGTTTGCTTTTTACTTACCGGTTTGGAGGAGCTCTGCTCGCTCCAAACATCGGCACTTCGCTATGTGTCTGACGATATGAGGCGTGTGCGGCTGGACGGGCTCTTCTTCACGTAGTCACTCACGGGACTCCGAAGTAAAATTGAATTTTGCCATTGCTTAAATGCGTCGATTCGATATTTACGTTCATTTATTTTAGTTGAACATGGGGTGGGGGGGTACTTCTGATTGAAAATGGATGAAAGGAATATTATTGTCGTTTTTATTGTCGTTATCATTGTCTATCTTTCAGTTGAGTAGAGTATCCCCGCTAGTCTGAATACAGAATAATTTGGGAGTGATGCAGGTATAATGGATTAACTTTTTACACCATGTGAATGGGAGTATCGGACTGGTTTGTTAATTAATCGTTGTTTAAAAAAACCCACACAGTACTGGAGAAACTCAGCAGGTCAGGCAGCATCTCTGGAGGACATGGATAGGTGATGCTTTGGATCAGAGCCTTTCTTCAGAACTGCTGAGTTAGTCCAGCACTCTTGTTTTTCGTTTGGTAAACCGGCATCTGCAGTTGTCGGCACCGGCATCGGCACCGGCATCTCTACTCTTCGTTGCTTGTTGGTACCAAAAAAGATGTTATCAGGGATATTTAATCTTTGGTTGATGAATTTAAATTTCATTTGAGTATTTTCACAGAATTGTTTCGTTTAGAGATAAAGCATGGAAAAAGGCCCTTTGTCACCAACCATCGTTCACACTAGTTCTGTTATCTTATTTACAGATGGAATTAAGCTACGAATGAACAGATCTTTGGGATGTGGGAAGAAACTGGTGCACCCAGAGAAGCCATGTGATCACAGTGAGAATGTGCAAACTCCACACAGACACCACAAGATCAAACCTGGGTTTTTGGCATTGAGGCAGCAGCTCTACCAACTGTGCCACCCACAGTGTTGTAAATACAAAAACTGTATTTTTGATTGTAGGAAATAGACTGGAAAATGAACAGAATGATGATATTTAACCAAGAGAACTGTGGGGAAAATAACCCGTTATAAAAATTGAGAAGAGGCAAAATAAACTAGATGACACCATTTTCAGGAAGGTACAGGAGCAAAGACATTGGGAGTTTGGGTTGTGTACAAGTTTTCTGGGAGAAATATGAGGAGGCTGTCAATACAAACTGATCTTTGATTTTATAAAATATGTTATAAATTGCATCAGTTACAAAAGATGTGCCAGAGCTTTATTCAAAATTGGTAGTATCTGAAAGAGTATTATTGCCAATTCTGGGTATGACATTTTAGGGAAGTTCAAGATGTTGGAAAATATTCAAATATCATTAATGGGAATGGGGGCCAATGTGATGAGAGGGAAACCAGAGAAACTGGGATTACTTTATTTTACTAAGAAGAAAGTTTGCATGAGATTTAACAGGTGTTCAAAATCCAGATGATTTGTAGAGCAAGTAAGGAAAATCTGTTGCTTACTGCAGGAGGATTAAAATCACATGGTACTGATACAAGCAAAACAAATCAATGTAATATAGGGGGATAATTACATTTAGGGAAAGAGCTGTGAAGGTCTGGAATATACTGTCGGAATGGTGATAACAGATTCTCTAATTTTATCAAACATATGTTTTCATTCTGAGACGTGTAGTTATGAAAGTTTAATACAAAATATTGGCATTCACAATGAAAAGCTGGTCCATTTCCTTGGAGAATACCATTTAACATGTATTCACTATAAATGGATGTACATGCTTTATCTTTCTCTTAGTTTGGTGATATGGGTTGGTAATCCTATTACTTTTGTGACAAAATCTCTGGGGCCATCCACATGCAGACACTTCCATAATCATCTCAAGATGTTGAACTTGATCAGACAGATGTTGAAAATTTACAAAATAAGGTCATAGAGATATAGCGTGAAACAAGCTCTTTCTACTCATTCATGCCGACCAAGTTGTCTATTTGATCTATTTGGCTGGGTTTGGTCCATATACCTCTAAATCTTTCCTATCCGTGTGCCTGTCTAAATGTCCCACCTATCAAGCTTCACAATAGACAATAAATGCAGGAGCAGGCCATTTGGCCCTTTGAGCCAGCACCATTCATTCAATGTGATCATGGCTGATCATCCCCAATCAGTAACCCGTTCCTGCCTTCTCCCCATATCCCCTGACTCTGCTATTTTTAAGAGCCCTATCTAGCTCTCTCTTGAAAGCATCCAGAGAACCGGCCTCCACCGCCCTCTGAGGCAGAGAATTCCACAGACTCACCACTCTCTGTGAGAAAAAGTGTTTCCTCGTCTCTGTTCTAAATGGTTTCCTCCTTATTCTTAAACTGTGGCCCCTGGTTCTGGACTCCCCCAACATCGGGAACATGTTTCCTGCCTCTAGCGTGTCCAAGCCCTTAACAATCTTATATTTCTTTTTAAATTTTTTTAGAAGTATTGTACAGTGCAGTGATCTCAAACAAACATAAAATTATACATTTCTTGTACCACTTCTTATTTTAAACTTTAAAAAGGATAGAAAGAGTTAGCAGAGATAGTAAGTGAGTGAGTGAAAGAGTGGTCCATGAAAACCCATAGGGACCTAAACCACAAGAAAGAGTTAAAAAAACAAAAGAAGGAAAAAGAAAAAAAGTAAAATAAGATAAGACAATATAAAAGGGATGTACCTACTTCATATCTTTACTCACCCCTCACCAGGTCCTGAAACCATTTATTATCAACATTTTGTTGCACCCTATATTTGTAATAAGTCGATAAATGGAGACCAAATCTTTAGGAAATGGTCTGGTATTGAAAGATCAAAAAGAATAATGCACCAGCCGGGACTGTTGTCCTCATGTATCGGATTTGTCTTACACAAGTGGCAATTCCCAAATGGTGCTGCAAATAGCACAGGGCATGTTCACAGTGACTGTTTACACTAACACTTCCTTGATCTGCAAGTGTGTTAATGTCAAGCAGTCCACATCAGGAAAAGAGATTTGCCGATGTATTCCTGTTGAGGGAGTTGGCATGATGGCTAACTTCATGCATTAAAATACCAAATCTTCTTCAACCCCATGAAATATGAAAATATTATATATCGTGACTAAATTGCTTGCTTTTGTTGCTGTTTATTTTTGCTGGTAAGATGAGCAGATTGCACATATTTAATTGGCAACCAACCACCAACTTCCAAAATTATCTTTTATTTATTTCTGATCCAGGGATCTTTGTTTAAGAGTGAAATTGGAATTAATGACCATGTTTTTGACAGCAGAAATAATGATGAGCCTGTCATCTTGAGAGTGCCTCCCATTTTAATTTATCTGCCCTCACTTTTATTTTCAAACTTAATGGTAAATAATTCATGCTCAGTGAAATGCCCCCCCTGGGTTTTTTTTGTGGAGATTGTTTTAGTTTCTTCCTGTTGTGGCGTTGGAGTTTGAGGTTTGATATTTGGCTATGTAAAAGAATAGCATTTTATTTCCATCTTCCTCACCTGACTATCACAGTGACTTCCAATAGTTCTTGTGCCTGAGGGTCAAAGTGGGAAAGGGAGGTTCCGTGTTTCCATAAGTTACGTATAAAATGGAGGACTGAGAGAGTTATCTAATTTTCTGAGTGATCTCTACATAAGTAGGTTAGTTTGATCTTGTCCGGCAGAATTTCCAGTTTGTGAAGGGCTGCTGCTGTTTGAGTCTTTATTATTATTTCTAAGGTCCTCCAGAAAATTCACTATGTGTAGGAAGGAACTGCAGATGCTGGTTTAAACCGAAGATAGACACAAAAAGTTGGAGTAACTCAGCAGGTCAGACAGCATCTCGGGAGAATAGGAATAGATGATGTTTTGGGTCAAGACTGAAGAAGGGTCTCAACCCGAAACGCCACCTATTCCTTTACTCCAGAGATGCTGTCTGACCTGCTGAGCTTCTCCAGCTTTTTGTGTGTATCTCCAGAGAATTCACTAATTTTGGATTTAATGCTGCACTATAAAGAGGCACTGTGTGGTAGCTCTTCCATAAGTTATTATAGTCTTTAAAAATGTGTTTTTTAAGAACAAAAACTGATTATAATTGGACCAGTTTCTCTGTTTTATCACATGCATCATCGCAGATTGTTCATGACAACATCTTCCTCCTATCCATTCAGCTTTATTGTCTTATGTACAAGTATGGGTACAATAGAAATCTTGCTTGCATTCATTCTTCATATTTTTATTTAAATGAAGACATTGTTACAGTATTCACAATTTCTGCCAGTTGTTGGTGAACCAGTGAGTCAGATGGAGTTTGAAATTGGCAACATTTTGTTTACATTAAAATATTAAATTGAGCACAATATCAACTCCTTCATTCATTATTGTATAAGGTATTAGCATGAACACGCCATTCTATCATGTGCCTGACTGCCATTCACTCAGATCATGGCTGATCTTTTACCTCAGCCATTTTTCTGCAACAACCCCACACCCCTTGATTTGTTAACATCCAAAAAATATATTGATGTATTGCTGGATTGCATTCTGTGATGAATCATTCACAAGCCTTTTGGACAGAGATTTCTAAAAATTCACCGTCCTCTGAAGAAATTTCTTCTCAATCCTGAATGGACAATTTCATTTTAGAATGACCTCGAGCTATGGAAATATATCTCCGCATTTACCTTATCAATCCACGTGAAAATGTTGTACATTTACTTCTCATTCTTCTGAGCCCTCGTGGGCATAGGACCAGTATGCTTTATTTCATCTTACAGAGCAACCCTCCCATGCCAGTAATTAATATGATCAGTCCTCATTGCATTTCAAACATACCCTTCCTTAAATGGAGAGACCAGGCCTGTACACCAATATTCTAAGTGTGTTCTCAGCAGGACCGTGTCTAACTTCAGGCAGACTTCTCAACTACAGTACTTGAATCCTCTTGGAGACACAAGAAACTGCAGGTTGTCATCTTGAGTAAAACACAAAGTGCTGGAGGAACTCAACGGGTCAGACAACATCTGTGGAGGAAATGGACAGGTGTTGTTTTGGGTCTGGCCCCTTATTCAGACGGACTCAAATTCACTTGCCTTCCTTAAATGCGTGTGTGTACCTGTATAGGAGGCAGTGACCATAATTTGATACAATTCAACCTGGAATTTGAGAGGGAGAAGATGACATTGGATGTGTCGGTGTTACAGCTGAGCAAAGGTGACTACAGAGGCATGAAGGAGGAGCTGGCTAAAGTTGATTGGAAAGGGACCCTAGGAAGAACAACGGTGGAAGAGTAATGGCAGGAATTTCTGGGAATAATTCAAAAGTCACAGTATTTTTTCATTCCAAAGAGGAAGAAAGATTCTAAAGGGAGAATGAGGTGACTGTGACTGACAAGAGAAGTCAAATACAGCATAAATGAAAAGGCATATAACATTACAAAGATTAGTGGGAAGCCAGAGGATTGGGAAGCTTTTATTCCTCTCTTGTGCACCAGTTATGCTAATTTGGAGTACTTTATTATCTGTGAAATGCTTTAAAATGTCCTTAGACAGTGGGAGGTAGTTATACAATATGAATTCATTCTTTCTTAAAATTTGGAATTTAGAGGTACAGTGCGGAAAATGGCCCTTTGGCCCACCACGTCATTGCTGACCAACGATCACCCTGCACACTAGCCTACACACCTACATACACCAGAGCCAATTAACTTACAAACCCACATGTCCTCGGAGTGCAGGAAGGAACTGGAGCACCCAGAGAAAACCCACGCGGTCACAGGGAGAACGTACAAACTCCGTACAGATTGCGCCCATAGTCAGGATTGAATCCAGGTCTCTGGCACTGCAAGGCAGCAACTCTGCTGCTGGGCCACTATGCTGCCCTGTTCTTACAAGTTCACTGATTCAATTGGAGGACATTGCAAAACAGCCCACCACTTGGAGCAGGAAATACAAGAACAACTTCTGGATTTCCACACTGAATTATACAGGTACACAGTTCAGGTGTTGCAGTCTGATTTTCTGGTATGTACTGGTGAGCATTGTAGCAATCGGCAAAGGTGCTGCATATAGGAGCAGCTTGGTGAACATCTGAAAGGGAAACATTGGTTAATATTCAGACTGTGACTCTTCCAAACATTGTATAACCTCTGAGTCTGAAGAAGGGTCTCAACCCAAAACGTCACCCATTCCTTCTATCCAGAGATGCTGCCTGAGTTACTCCAGTATTTTGTGTCTATCTTCGATGTAAACCGGCATCTGCAGTTCCTTCCTACACAAACTATGTATAATCTTTCCATGCAAAACAAGAAAATCAAAGTTATCCTAAAGTCTTTGCATGACTTTTGTTGTCTTTATAAAAAGTACTGGCTCTTAGCTTTAATGGCTGAAGGTAGCAAGTGTACAGATACATCTAGTTTTTCCTTTTGCATTCCATCTCCCATATATCCAGTTCCCTCAGCAGCAGCGTATGTAATCAGTGGCACACGCTGGTGAAATGCACAAAGCAATCAGGATCATTGGACCTCATAATCTGAAACAGGGAGAGCCAGAGACTTTGTAGCCCAAAACTAAAAAACGAATTATTCAACACTGTGATCTCCTGCAGTTGTTTTCAATTCCAAAAGAGCCTGATAATAAATGCATTGGTAATCACCTCTGTCATGCAAGGAGTACAAATGCATAGAAAAGGAATACAAATGCTGGTATGTGTTACTTTTCCTGCTTTTTATTCTTGCATTAGAATAAATTTAAGTTGTATTCTTCCCCAATATATTTAATATTGATTTGTAGTACAGTCATTAGTAACTGTGAATTTTCCCTTAATCTTTCCTGAGCAAACTGAAACTAATCTTATTTTGCTCTACTTTTCACCAATTGTATTCAATTTTATGATTATTTATTAATTCAGTTTAGTCCAACAAACTATTGAAGTTACTTCTGTATAATGAACATTATATAAAAATAGAATCCCTGCCTTGGATGTTTCCTCTCTCTATCCAGTCATTTTGTCTTGAACTTTGTTTCTTCATTTTTCATTTTTGGATCTGGGTATTGCCAGCAATGTCAGTATCAATTCTTCACCCATAATTTACTTTGGGAAGATGGTGTAAACCACCTTCTTGAACCACTGATGAAGAACAGTGATGATCAACCTTCTGATGAAGAACAAGCTATATATTTTCAGGTGAACATGGTACATTACTTGGAACAGAACCTTCAGGTAGTATTGTAGCCATGGACTTGCTCCCCTTGTCCATCTTGTTGGTAGAGATTACGGGTTTGGAAGATGTTTCCAGAGTAACCTGGGCAAGTAACTGGTGCATAGTTTCAGATGGTGCACACTGCAGCCACTGTGCTTGGAGGTGGAGGGAATGAATGCCTGTTTACTGTGGATAATGCGATGGCAATGAGGTGGCTTGCTTTGTCTTTGTTGGTGTTGATCTACTTGAATTTTGTTATTGCCTCACTCCTCCAGGCAAGTGTAAAATATTCCATCCGTCGCTTGGGCAGCTTACAAGCATGCGGTTTGAATATTGATTTATCTCATTTCAAGAGAGTCGTCTCTGACATACCAAATCTCCACAATCTTTTCAGGAAGTAGAGGCATTAATGGGGTTTCTTTATAATCGCATCAGTGTGCTGGGTCCAGGAAAGATCTTCAGAGATATGCACGCTCAGGAATTTGAAGCGTTTGACTCTCTCCACCATCATCCCATTTGTATAAGACAGTTTGTGGGTTCTCATCCTTCCTTTTCCAAAGTCCACAATCAGTTCCTCGCTCTGACTGACATTGAGGGCAAGGTTGCTGTGCTGGCACCATATGGTCAGTCGGTCGATCTCCCTTGTATACTCTGACTCATCACCATCTGCAATTCGTGCAACAACAATGAACTTGAAGATGGAGTTTGCATCACATGATTGGGTGGTAGTGTAAGTGGCTTTTCTGTGAACAGGGTATGTCTGACCAGTTTTCCACATTTTCCATAGGGTAGTAATTTTCCAGCTCATTGAAAGAGACTTACTTGAAGCACAGCTAGTTATGAAGCACAGCTATTTTATACCACAGTTGGTCAGACATGATTAAAAATCCACATATTCTTGCCTCAGTTCTCTTTGTGCAGCAAACTGTAATTGATGATTGTTCTTGTGGATGCATGATTGAAGAATTACCACAGGACTAGGTCCTTTGCTGCTATCATCCCTGTGCTTCTCGTGATCTCTTGCCAACATAGCTTATCAAGATCATCTTTTTTGTCTAGATTCTCTTTTAATGCAATGTATTAATCATCTCAGCAGTCCCATGTTGTATCAATTGTCATATTCTCTGGTTAACATTTATATATCATTTTAAGCTATATCAGATAGCTAATATGTTTCAACAAAACGTTAAGAGGGAAAAGTTTAAAAAAAGAAACTTTTAATTAAGCTGCTGGAAATAACTATATCTCTAAGTTCACTGTACCCCTTTTCATCACTATTTGATGTTGAGCTTTTTCTCAAAAACAATAGGTTGCTCTGTTGTAAAATCCAGGCTCTCCTGATTTCCCTATTTTACTACCATTTAAATGGCCATACTATCATTTTCCGGTGCACTCAATTATGCCCATTATTTCCCAGTTTTTAACTGTAGTGCTATCCAAGAAGTAATGATAGCTGCATTTAGTATGGCAAATTATTAGCATAGTTGTCATAAAGAATAAGGGTTAATAACTACTGTCTTAAAGCCCTGTCCCATGGTACGAGTTCATTCCAAGAGCTCTCCCGAGCTTGCCCAGATTCGAACTCGGAGATTTACAGTAATGGCCACTCGTCGGTGCTCGGGGCTCTCGTGGACATTTTATAACATGTTGAAAAATCTTAACGAGTCTTCCCATGGGTACCTGCCATTAGCGAGTCTTCCCGAGTACCTGCCATCAGCGTTACGAGCCGCTAAGAGACGTCCCCGAGCTCCGACGTACCCGCTACGTTCATTCTCCGTGCTTACCACGAGTTTGATTTTTTTTAAACTCGGGAAAGCTTTTGGAATGAACTCGTACCGTGGGACAGGGCTTTTAGGGCATTGAATGCTTCACTTCTCCAGTTGGAGTGTCGCAGAGAATAAAAAATGAGACACTAAACAAATACTGCCCAATAATTTCCAAATGCTTTGACTGTGTATATTTTATACGGCTGGGTCCCTTCTGATGAGCAGTAATAGTATTAAACTGTTAGTCACAATATCTATGTAAGAGATCTGAATGGTGTCAAGTTGGGAAAAGGGGAAGTACAACGAGGTCTGGGGTCCTGGTTCATCAGTCACTGAAACATGCAGGTACAGCAGGCAGTGAAGAAATCTAATGGCAAGTTGGCCATCATAACAAGAGGATTTGAGTATAAGAGCAAAGAGGTCCTTCTGCATTTGTACAGGGTCCTGGTGAGACCACACTTGGAGTTTTGGTCTCAGTTTTGAAGTGTGGGAGGAAACCAGGGACCCAGGAGAAAGCCCACGTAGGTCATGGGGAGAATGTACAAACTGCGTACAGACAGCACCCGTAGCCAGGATTGAACCGAGGTTTCTGACGCTGCTAAGCAGCAACTCTACCGCTGCGCCACCGTGCCATCAATGCTCCCAAAGCTACAGGATGAAACTTGTGGAATCAATTCAAGTGCAACACCTGCTGTTAATTTAATTTCAGAAAATGCACTGAAGATATATCCTTTTTTTTGTCTATCTACTTATAGAAAAATAGAAACATAGAAAACAGGTGCAGGAGTAGGCCATTCGGCCCTTCGAGCCTGCACCGCCATTCAATATGATCATGGCTGATCATCCAACTCAGTATCCTGTACCTGCTTTCTCTCCATACCCCCTGTTCCCTTTAGCCACAAGGGCCACATCTAATTCCCTCTTAAATATAGCCAATGAACTGGCCTCAACTACCTTCTGTGGCAGAGAATTCCACAGATTCACCACTCTCTGTGTGAAAAATGATTTCCTCATCTCCGTCCTAAAAGATTTCCCCCTTATCCTTTAACTGTGACCCCTTGCTCTGGACTTCCCCAACATCGGGAACAATCTTCCTGCATCTAGCCTGTCCAACCCCTTAAGAATTTTGTACGTTTCTATAAGATCCCCCCTCAATCTTCTAAATTCTAGCGAGTACAAACCGAGTCTATCCAGTCTTTCTTCATATGAAAGTCCGGACATCCCAGGAATCAGTCCGGTGAACCATCTCTGTACTCCCTCTATTGCAAGAATGTCTCTCCTCAGATTAGGATGTCTTTCCTCAGATAAATGCGTGGCTGAAGGACTGGTGCAGAAGGCAGGGATTCAAATTTCTGGATCATTGGGACCTCTTTTGTGGAAGGTTCGACCTGTACAAAAAGGATGGGTTGCACTTGAACCTGAGGGGACCGATATCCTGGCGGGGAGATCTGCAAACGCTACTGGGGAGACTTTAAACTAGAATGGTTGGGGGGAGGGACTCAAATAGAGAATGCTATTAGACAGTGTGTGAGGCAGGAGGCAGAGAAGGAAAGCACTCAGACCCAACATGTAGGGGGGAAAGAAGAAAACAATAATAAACAGAGATTAAGAGGTGGTGGGGTTCTTAAATGGGTGAGCAGAGAAACAGAGGGCTGTAAAATGCGGGTGGAAGCAATAGGTAGCAAGGTGAAAAGTAAAAGTGGCAGGCAGACAAATCCAGGGCAAAAATCAAAAATGGCCACTTTTCAACATAATTGTATAAGGGGTAAGAGTGTTGTAAAAACAAGCCTGAAGGCTTTGTGTCTCAATGCAAGGAGCATTCGTAATAAGGTGGATGAGTTGAACGTGCAGATAGCAATTAATGATTATGATATAGTTGGGATCAAGGAGACATGGCTCCAGGGTGACCAAGGCTGGGAGCTGAACATCCAGGGATATTCAATATTCAGGAGGGATAGAGAGAAAGGAAAAGGAGGTGGGGTAGCGTTGCTGGTTAGAGAGGAGATTAACGCAGTGGAAAGGAAGGACATTAGCTTGGAGGATGTGGATCGGTATGGGTAGAGCTGCGAAACACTAAGGGGCAGAAAACGCTGGTGGGTGTTGTGTACAGGCCACCTAGCAGTAGTAGTGAAGTTGGGGATGGCATCAAACAGGAAATTAGAAATGCGTGCGGCAAAACAGTTATAATGGGTGACTTCAATCTACATATAGATCGGGTGAATCAAATTGGCAGGGGTGCTGAGGAAGAGAATTTCTTGGAATGTTTGCGGGATAGTTATCTAAACCAACACGTAGAGGAACCAACGAGAGAGCAGGCTATTCTAGACTGGGTATTGAGTAATGAGGAAGGTTTAGTTAGCAGTCTTGTTGTGCATGCCCCTTTGGGCAAGAGTGACCATAATATGGTTGAGTTCTTCATTAGGATGGAGAGTGACATTGTTAATTCAGAAACAACGGTTCTGAACTTAAAGAATGGTAACTTTGAGGGTATGAGACGTGAATTGGCCAAGATTGACTGGCAATTAGTTCTAAAAGGGTTGACGGTGGATATGCAATGGAAGGCATTTAAAGACTGCATGGATGAACTACAAAAATTGTTCATCCCAGTTTGGCAAAAGAATAAATCAGGGAAGGTAGTGCATCCGTGGATAACAAGGGAAATCAGGGATAGTATCAAAGCAAAAGATGATGCGTACAAATTAGCCAGAAAAAGCAGCATACCAGAGGACTGGGAGAAATTCAGAGACCGGCAGAGGAGGACAAAGGGCTTAATTAGGAAAGGGAAAATAGATTATGAAAGGAAACTGGCAGGGAACATAAAAACTGACTGCAAAAGTTTGTATAGATATGTGAAGAGAAAGAGATTAGTTAAAACAAATGTAGGTCCCTTGCAGTCAGAAACAGGTGAATTGATCATGGGGAACAAGGATATGGTGGACCAATCGAATAACTACTTTGGTTCCGTCTTCACTGAGGAAGACATAAATAATCTGCCGGAAATAGCAGGGGGCCGCGGGTCAAAGGAGATGGAGGAACTGAGTGAAATCCAGGTTAGTCGGGAAGTGGTGTTGGGTAAATTGAATGGATTAAAGGCCGATAAATCACCAGGGCCAGATAGGCTGCATCCCAGAGTACTTAAGGAAGTAGCTCCAGAAATAGTGAATGCATTAGTGATAATTTTTCAAAAATCTTTAGATTCTGGAGTAGTTCCTGAGGATTGGAGGGTAGGAAACGTAACCCCACTTTTTAAGAAGGGAGGGAGAGAGGAAACGGGGAATTACAGACCAGTTAGTCTAACATCGGTAGTGGGGAAACTGCTAGAGTCACTTATTAAAGATGGGATAGCAGCACATTTGGCAAGTGGTGAAATCATTGGACAAAGTCAGCATGGATTTACGAAAGGTAAATCATGTCTGACGAATCTTATAGAATTTTTCGAGGATGTAACTAGTAGAGTGGATAGGGGAGAACCAGTGGATGTGTTGTATCTGGACTTTCAGAAGGCTTTCGACAAGGTACCACATAAGAGATTACTATACAAACTTAAAGCACACGGTATTGGGGGTTCAGTATTGATGTGGATAGAGAACTGGCTGGCAAACAGGAAGCAAAGAGTAGGAGTAAACGGGTCCTTTTCACAATGGCAGGCAGTGACTAGTGGGGTACCGCAAGGCTCAGTGCTGGGACCCCAGCTATTTACAATTTATATTAATGAACTGGATGAGGGAATTGAAGGCAACATCTCCAAGTTTGCGGATGGCACTAAGCTGGGGGGCAGTGTTAGCTGTGAGGAGGATGCTAGGAGACTGCAAGGTGACTTGGATAGGCTGGGTGAGTGGGCAAATGTTTGGCAGATGCAGTATAATGTGGATAAATGTGAGGTTATCCACTTTGGTGGCAAAAACAGGAAGGCAGACTATTATCTAAATGGTGGCCGATTAGGAAATGGGGAGATGCAGCGAGACCTAGGTGTCATGGTACACCAGTCATTGAAAGTAGGCATGCAGGTGCAGCAGGCAGTGAAGAAAGCGAATGGTATGTTAGCTTTCATAGCAAAAGGATTTGAGTATAGGAGCAGGGAGGTTCTACTGCAGTTGTACAGGGTCTTGGTGAGACCACACCTGGAATATTGCGTACAGTTTTGGTCTCCAAATCTGAGGAAGGACATTATAGCCATAGAGGGAGTGCAGAGAAGGTTCACCAGACTGATTCCTGGGATGTTAGGACTTTCATATGAAGAAAGACTGGATAGACTTGGCTTATACTCGCTAGAATTTAGGAGATTGAGAGGGGATCTTATAGAAACGTACAAAATTCTTATGGGGTTGGACAGGCTAGATGCAGGAAGATTGTTCCCGATGTTGGGGAAGTCCAGGACAAGGGGTCACAGCTTAAGGATAAGGGGGAAATCCTTTAAGACCGAGTTGAGGAAAAACTTTTTCACACAGAGAGTGGTGAATCTCTGCAACTCTCTGCCACAGAGGGTAGTTGAGGCCAGTTCATTGGCTATATTTAAGAGGGAGTTAGATGTGGCCCTTGTGGCTAAGGGGATCAGGGGGTATGGAGAGAAGGCAGGTATGGGATACTGAGTTGGATGATAAGCCATGATCATGTTGAATGGCGGTGCAGGCTCGAAGGGCCGAATGGCCTACTCCTGCACCTATTTTCTTTCTTTTTTAAATTTGTATTTTATTAGAAGTACATTACATTACAACCACATACATTAGTACTTGTCATTTATATCTTCTTACAATTAATGTACTCCATTTATTTTTTACACTAGAAAAGGAAAAGATTGAAAGAAAGATGAAAGTGAAGGAAAAAGTGGAAGTGTAGGAAATGTGACAACAAAAAAGGACAAAGACCCTATAAGAGCAAAATTAAAAACAAAAGAAAAAGAGTTAAGAAATAGACCCTAGGAAAAAAAGAAAGAGAGAAAGAGGAAAAAGAGAGAAACAAATATTTTTATGAGCATTACGCAAAATGGACATACCAACTCTTCAACTATCGTCCCCCCTTACCTGACCTCAATTTTCTTTTTTTTAAAGTACTTTTGCACCTTATGTTTGTAATAATTCTATAAATGCAGACCACGTCAGGTGGAAATGATCTGGTTTACCTGCTAGGAGGAGTCTTATCTCTTCTAGGTGTAATGTTTCAAACATATTTGAAATCCACATATTTATAGTTGGTATTGGAGCCTTCTTCCAAAATTTTAGAATTAGCTTTTTTCCAGTTATTAACGCATAGTCCATTAGTTTCTTTTGAAACACATCTAATTCTGGACCATCTTCCGTTATACCGAAGATAATCCATTCTGCTTTGGGTATCAGTCTTGTTTTAAATAACTTTGTAAAGATTTCAAAAATTTCATTCCAAAATTTTTGAATTTTTGTACAAGAAACGAATGAGTGCGTTATAGTAGCTTCTTGGGATTGACATTTATCACAAATAGATGATACATTTGGGAAAATTTTATGAATTTTAGTTTTCGAATAATATAATCTAGGTAAAATTTTAAATTGTATTAAAGTGTGTCTTACATTAATCGAGCATTTATGCACATTTAATAAGTATTCATTCCAACTTTCCTTTGAAATTTTAATAGCTAACTCTTGTTCCCAGTCTCTTCTGATACCCTCCGTAGATGGTATTTGTGCATTTAAGATAATATTATACAAATATGATATTAAGTTTGCTGATTCCGCTTTTATCTGCATTGCCTCGTCCAGTACATCTGCTGGGTTATTATGATGATCTTTTGTATATTTTTTCAAATAGTCGCATATTTGAAAATATTTAAAATATTGATTATTTCCGGGTTTATATTTTATTTGTAATTGTTGAAATGAAAGTAATTTTCCAGTTTCATACAAGTCACCAAGCGTTTTAATTCCTAATCTATCCCATTGTGTATAAGCTTTATCTATAATAGAAGGATTAAACGAAGGGTTATTGACTATAGGTAATAAAAGTGATAAATTTCTTAATTTTAAATTTTGTTTTATTTGTTTCCAAATTCGGATTGTACTATGGATAATTGGGTTCTTATTATAATTTATGTTATTCAATTGCATTGGAGAGAGGAGGATCGCTCCAATGTTTCTAGAGGAGCAATCCTCTTTCTCCATTACAATCCAGTCCGCTTGTTGGGCGGAGTTATCCATCAGTTGAATCATATTTTTAATATTTACTGACCAATAATAATACATAAAATTAGGTAGTGCTAAACCCCCTAATACTTTAGGTTTATTCAGATGAGTTTTTTGTATTCTGTGTGATTTATAGTCCCATATAAAATTAGTGATATCTGAGTCGAGTTTTAAAAAAAACTTCTTTGGTAAGTATATAGGAATTGATTGAAATAGGTATAAAATTTGTGGTAAAAAGATCATTTTTATTGCGTTTATTCGGCCTATTAAAGACATCGGGAGCGTTTTCCAAAATTTAATTAGTGTGTTTAATTTATTAAGTAAGGGGTCAAAATTTGCCCTAAACATACCTTGATATGATCTGGTAATTTCGGTTCCCAAATATTTAAATTTTTCTGTAGCTATTTTAAAAGGGAATTTTAAAAGATGTGATGAATCTTTTGGTTTTATTGACATAATTTCACTTTTATTCCAATTTATTCTATATCCAGAAAAAGATCCAAAATCTTCAATTAAATTTAATATATTTGGTATAGTGATTTGAGGTTTTGTAATGTACAGTAATATATCATCCGCGTATAAAGATATTTTATTATATGAATCTTTAGTATTATATCCATGGATATCAGGGTGTATTCTAATTTTTTCTGCTAGCGGTTCAATAATGAGAGCAAACAGTTGTGGTGATAATGAGCATCCTTGTCTATTTCCCCTTGATAGTTGGAATTTCGAGGATAATATGTTATTAGTTAGTATTCTAGCTGTAGGTTTGTTATATAGTAACTTGATCCATAGAATAAAATTCTCCCCAGTTGAAATGTTTGTAATACGTTGTCCATATAATTCCATTCTACTTGATCAAATGCTTTTTCAGCATCCAGCGAAATAATTGATAATTCTTGATCTTCAGATTTGTGTGAATGCATTATGTTGAGTAGACTTCTCATATTGTTAGATGAGTATCTCTTAGGGATAAACCCCGTCTGATCTGGGTTTATTAATTTACTAATGTATTTACTTAATCTTCTAGCTAATGTTTTCGCTAATATTTTTTGATCTGTGTTTAACAATGCTATAGCTCTATATGAACCAGGTTCTTCTAAGTCTTTATTTTTCTTAGGTATTAATGTAATCGTTGATTCCGCTAATGTATCAGGTAGTATTCGTTTTTTAAAAGCATATTGGTACATTTTTTGTAATCTTGGTATTATTTTATCGTAAAAGCTTTTATAAAATTCATTAGTAAATCCATCAGGGCCTGGTGTTTTTCCATTCTTTAGTGAGTTTATTGTATCTTCTAATTCCTTAATTGAGATTTGTGCACCCAGTTCATCTTGTTCCTTCAATTCTAGCTTTGGAAGGTTACAGGTATCCAAGAACTTTGTGATATTATTGGAATCACTTGTTGTTTTAGATGTATACAAATTCTCATAAAATTGCGCAAATCTATTATTAATATCCTTTGGTGTTGTTAATAATTCCCCTTTATCTGATTTGATCTTTGGTATAGTATGTTCCTTTTCTCGTTTTTTTAGCTGGCGAGCCAAAAGTTTATGCGGTTTATCCCCAAATTCAAAGTGCTCTTGTTTTGTAATTTGAAAAAGTCTTATAAGTTTGGCAGATAATAATTTATTTAATTTAAATTTCAAAATTATTATTTTATTATGTTTATCTATTGATGGATCTTTAGCATTATCTATATCCATTTGTCTAATAAGTTCTTCTAACTGTCTTTGTTCATTCTTATACTTTTTATTTTGAAAAGCTTGATATGAAATTATTATACCCCTAATGTACGCTTTAAAAGATTCCCATAATACAGTAGGCGATATATCTGGAGTATCATTTGTTTGAAAAAAGACCTCCATTTGTTCTTTTAAATATATACTCGCTTGTGGATCTTTTAGAATTTGAGAATTAAATCTCCAAAACGAATTATTCTTAGACAATCCCAGTTTTAAAAAGAAAGTTAGTGGAGAATGGTCTGAAATCGAGTTTGTGTGGTATATTGCATTAGATGTTTGGGGGATTAATTTTGTATCCAGCAGAAAGTAGTCTATACGTGAGTATGTCTTATGTACCATTGAGTAAAACGAGTATTCCCTGCCAGTTGGATTAACAATTCTCCAAACATCTGCTATATTAGTGTTGTTTATATAGGTATTGAGAAGCTCCCCAGTTTTCGATTTCATATTCCCTCTCTGTTTTTGACTTGATTTATCTAAGTACGGATCTAAAACACAGTTAAAGTCTCCTCCTATTATAACATTTTGATAGATTGACTCTGCAATTATGTTGAAAATTTTATTGAAAAAGTGGGGGTTATCAAAGTTAGGGGCATATATATTTACCAAAGTAAGTGGAGTATCATGGATTTCTCCATTAACTATTAGGTATCTCCCTTCTATATCTGTTATAATATTCTTTGCTTTAAATGGTATACCTTTTCTTATGATGATTGACGTGCCTCTAGATTTTGAAGTAAATGAAGAGTGGTATGTTTGACCTATCCATTTCGCCCTTAACCTAACTTGATCCTGAGATTTTAGGTGTGTTTCTTGTAGGAAGATAATGTCGGAGTTGTACAATTTCAGCTGAGCTAGTATCTTACCCCTTTTAATAGGTTCGTTAATACCTCTTATATTCCAACTACAAAATGAGATTCCTCCTGGGTTCTTTTGTTTGGTGTCATGCATTTTGAATAATTATAGTACCTTTAAATCTTGTGGTGCGTCCAAATCCCAGGTCTTTAGGTATTGGGGGAGCTTTTGAGTTTTTAGGTTTTGCTGTTATGTCCATTTTACGCTTGTCACTAAGCACAAAACACAAACAAGTGATTTTATGTGATTAAAAAAAAACTATAAAAGTGAAGATACAGTGTCTAATATAGTCGGCACTGTAGCGAGTATCCCACCTGTAGGTGGGAAAAAACCTTGTTTTGACTTCCATTGTGTTGTTACACAAATAGCTCCGCTCTCTTGGTTATTCATAACATATTATAATATTAAAACGGGGCCTCAGATTCAGATATATAATACACTTTTACCCTGTGTATTTCATTGTAACATATATATATATCGGAATTTTAACTACTAATTATTAAACCGATACTTTTGACTTCTATAAAAATCAACTGCTGGTTGAAGGGGTTAACGAGACGTGCCCCTGGACCTAAGCCAGTTGCTAGTTTCTCATCCCCTCCTCCCACTTATAGATAAGGTTTCAGTTTATTAAAAATTCATATTAGTAAGTTAGTTTGTTATTTTTGTTTTTATTAGTATTCTAATCTAACATGCATAATTTATTAAGTTGTTAACAGGATAAGTTCTTACAATTGGTTATAATATTATATTCTAATAAGCAATTATAAGCTTTCTGGTATAAACCATTGCCATCTGGTCAGATGTTTACTCGTTTTGAACAGAAAGTGTCCTTGATTCAACATTCCGAAGATAACAGTGTAACTATCCCCAGACAAAGCATTGCTTAAAATGGTTCAGATCTCCCTTTTCATTTCTATTTTTCAACGATAGTTTGAGCATATTTAAACGCTTCTTCAGGCTTAACAAATGACTTTTCAAGACCCTTAAAGGAAATACGCATTTTCGCGGGATAAAAAATCCCAAATCTGATACCTTCTCTCCCTCTTAAAAGATCTTTAACCTTCTCAAATTTGTTTCTTTTTTGCACAATTTCATACAGGTAGTCCCTGAATATCTTAATAGTATCATTGTCCAGCCGCAATTGCACACCGTATTTGATTTTACTCATAACATCTTCCAGTTCTAAAATGTCCCGAAATTTCACAATAATATGTCGTGGATAAGTTTTTCCCGCACCAAATCTTTGTTTAAATCTTGGGACACGATGAGCCACTTCGATTTTCGGTTCTTTGGAAAGATTCAGCAGTTGTTTAAGCAAGCCCATGGCAAACTCACGTACATCCTCCCCCTCGGCTCCCTCTGAGACTCCAAGAATTCTCAAATTCTGACGTCTAGAGCGAGCTTCCAGGTCCAGGCATTTTCTGAAACTTTACTGAGTTGAGTCACCATCTGTAGTGAAGTTTGTTCATTTTCTCGCCTCATTTGCTCATGTCCTTGCCTCATTTTCGCCATGTCTTCAACCACTCGAGCCGTGTTTTTCTCCAATTCCGTAATTGTGCGCACACTTGCAGCTACTGTTTCAAGCACAGCCGTGAACTTGTCCGTAGTAGTTTCATCCATCTTGTCCATTATCTTGTCCATTATCTTTCACCTCATCGATTCGTTTATTCATAATGTCCAGTGAATCAATCATATTCTTCTGATTACCAGCATTTAAATCCCTCATCATCTTCTCCATTCCTTCCATCATTTTTGCCATATTTTCCTCCATATCTTCCTTCATATTTTCCTTCATATTTTCCATCATAATTTTATTTTCGTCCAAAATCTCATCTTTCATATTTTTGACTGATTTCTTCGTCATCAAACTCTTTCTTAGATCTTGTATCCATTTCTGCAGCCACTTCAGAGACTTCAGAGACTTCAGAGGTAACTTCTGCTTCAGGCTTCTTCTGGTCTCTCAGCAGCTTTTTCACTGTTCTCTGAGGGCTCACAGCTGGAGGCAGTTTACTCATTTAAAGGGCTTTAAACCACCGTTTAAAACACCGCGCTTAATGATGACGTCATCAGCGCGGCGACCAGAAGCTCCGGTAAGGTTTTTAAAAACAATCCCGATTTCTGGACCCGTTTTACACGATAAATCGTGAAATTTTTCGGGAGAGGAGCTAGGTGCACGTCTGTTAGTCTGACGTCTCTGTCGTCCCTCCAAGTCAATACATTTTTCGGTTATTTGATGTAATAACTTCGATAGGCGTTTGTTCTCGGCAATAAGTTTATTTGTTGTTTCGGTGCCGTCTCAGCAATTTCCTCCAATTCCTTTACAGCCTCGTGGTGTTGATTTAAAGTCTGGAGGATCGGCTCCAACTTAGCATCAAATCTGGATTCCATCGAATTCAGTTTATCATATACTTCTTCAGTATTTTGATGCATATTTTCTTCCATGGTTAATTTCCAGTCTTCCAGAACTTCATGCACAGAAGCTGTAACCTCATCTTTAATTTGTTCTTTAATTTCATATTTTAAAGATTTCAGCTCCTGTTTAAGATTTTTTAATTCTTTCATTATATTAGAGATTTCCTGTGTCAGGAAGGTTCTTAATTCTTCCACATCTGTTTTTTTCTTCCTTGAGATATCTTCTTGGGATGCTGTTAAAACTGAGCCCGAGGCTTCAGTTGGGCCTACCTCTTTTCCCTTGCCGGTTTTTCTCGTCTTGGGGGGGGGGGGGTGGTATGTTGAATCGACATGCTGCCGGTGTCGCGCGCCTGATGACGTCACGGACCTGTTGCAAACACTCGGTGCCGTTTTCTAGAGGTAGGTCCCGTCTTTTTCCCCCGTTTTCAACGTTTTTTTCCCGGAGCTAGTCGGCGCGAGTCTCTCCTACTCCATAGCACCATAATTATTTCAAATATGGAATATAACTATTGTTTCCCTCCCCCCATAAATTGTTTTCATTGTAATTGAAACTTTCCTTTTAAGGAAAGTACGGAGCTAGTAATATTTTTTTTTACCAAAAGCTACGGAAGTCCTTAGATGCTTAGCCACATTAGGGTGGCTATCACTAACTGCACTAACCATAGTTGTAGTTTTCTTCTTTTTCTACTCTTTACACGTTATTAATGCAACTTCTTTTTATCTTTTTTATCTTATGTTATATTATATTTTGTATTTGGAATGGAATTATATATTTTATTTAGGGAGATATATCCGGATGGTAAATCGACGGGACTTAAAATTCATCTACCTGATGTTTGGGTATAAGGTGGGGTTTGGTGTGCTGAGCCATCTGCTCTAACATAGACCACTTTAATCACAAGATGCAAGACGTTAATAGGAAAATTGGGGGTGAAGGAGTTAAATTCTGTAGTTGGAATGTTAAGGGAATTAATGAACCAATCAAGAGAGGTAAAGTATTAGCTCATTTAAAATCACTTAAAGCAGATATAATATTTCTTCAGGAAACACATCTTAAAAAGGAAGCACAACATAGATTGAAAACAAAATGGATTGCTAAAGCGTATCACTCTTCATTCTCACACAAATCTAGAGGGGTTGCAATATTAATTCGTAAAGGTATACCCTTTAAACATATATCAACGATAGAAGATATTGAAGGCAGATATATTGTATTAGTAGGGGAGCTATATTAAAAAAAGTGACTCTCCTTAATGTGTATGGACCTAATTTTGATAGCCCCCTGTTTTTTAAGAGAATACTTAACACTATCCCGGAATGTACACAACATAACTTAATTATCGGTGTAGACTTAAATTGTACACTGGATGCTTATTTGGATAGATCATCAACTCAAAGAAAATCAAAATCTCAATGAAGTGAATTTCTAAATTCATATATTAATACTACCAACATTAAGGATGTTTGGAGAATTGAAAATCCATCTGGTCGAGAATACTCATTTTACTCACCAGTGCATAAAACTTACTCAAGGATAGACTACTTCTTAGTAGACTCTAAACTTATCCCATTTACCTATAACTCACAATATCATAATATTATAATATCAGACCATGCTTCACTAACATTTATGATTAAACTAAATGGAATGACCGAGACACAGTCACAATGGAGACTTAACCCCCAAATCTTAAAAGAAAACTATGTAATGAATATCTCGTAAAACAGATTAATATGTTTTTTGAGGCTAATGATAGCCCTGGAATCTCTGCCTCCGTTCTTTGGGAAACATTTAAAGCATTTGTGCGAGGAGCACTAATCTCTTCGCAATCATTTCCTAATAAAGAGAATAGGGCCAAACAACAGACTTTGGAAATGGAAATAAGGCAATTAGACATAGAAAATGCAATAGCACCATCTATGGCAAAACACAATAAAATTGCAGTACTGAAATATAAGTTAAACAAGATACACTCAGACTAAGTTATAAAACTATATCAATATACAAAACAATTAAACTTTGAATTTGGTGATAAACCACAAAAACTATTAGTGCGTCAACTTCGTAAACTGGACGGGGAAAAAACAATTTACAAAATTAGATCAGACAAGGGAGAAATATTAACACTGCCTAAAGATATTAATGATAGATTTTTACAATACTATCAAAAACTGTACTCATCTAAAACGACAGAACAATCAGCAGGAATGGAAACATTTCTACAGAAATGTAACCTTACAGGTTTAGATCAGAAAGAGAGAGAATCACTAGATGCAGAAATTACGGTAAAAGACATCGAAGAGTCAATTAGATCTTTAAAAAACGGAAAGGCCTCATGTCCTGATGGTCTAAGCTCTGAATTTTATTTAAAAATTTACGATCTGATCTCTCCACGCCTACAGACACTATACAAATATGTTTATACTCAACAGAAACTCCCAGAAACTCTAAATGAATCTACAATCATACTTATACCCAAAACTGATAGGATCCTGAAGACCCAGGTTCATATAGAGCAATAGCTCTCTTAAATACTGATCAAAGAATATTAACCAAAATCCTATCTCATAGATTGAGCTTAGTGATTAACAAATTAATACACCCCGACCAAACTGGTTTTATTCCAAAACGTTACTCATTTTATAATTTGAGAAGACTATTCAATATTATATATACAAATAGAATTCCTAATGCAGATCTAGCAATTATATCGTTAGATGCTGAAAAAGCATTTGACCAGGTAGAATGGTCATATTTATTTTCGGTAATGGAAAAATTTCAACTAGGAGTGAAGTACTGTACATGGATTAAACTGTTATACTCCAATCCAACAGCTAGAATATTAACAAACCAAATGTTATCAGCTAAATTTAATCTTTCTAGAGGTTGCAGACAAGGAGCTCACTATCCCCACTATTATTTGCTCTTGCAATTGAACCATTAGCAGAAAGCGTTAGAACCCATCCAGGAATACACGGGTACAACACTAGAGATACACGGAATACAATTTCCTTATATGCAGATGATGTACTAATATATATCACAAAGTTAGAAACTAGTATTCCAAATCTATTAAATCTAATAACTCAATTTGGTCAGTTCTCAGTATATAGAATTAACTGGAATAAAAGTGAAATCATGCCAATAACAAAATTTAATTCAAATATATTGCAACAATCCCCTTTTAAAATAGTTAAAGATAAACTTAAATATTTAGGAATCTATGTAACTAAGACATATACCTCTTTATTTAAACTAAATTTTCCACCCTTACTTAATAAATTACACAAGAATATTCAGTACTGGAAAACAATTCCCATTTCAATGCTTGGTAGAATTAATGCTATAAAAATGATCTTCTTAACGCAACTACTGTATCTATTTCAATTAATTCCGATATATATCCCAAAAAACGTTTTCAAAAAAGTCGACTCCATTGTTACAACCTTTATTTGGGATTATAAGAATCATAGAATAAGTCAAAAACATTTATGAAAGTCAAAGAGCAACGGAGGTATGGCTTTGCCAAATTTCATATTTTATTTTTGGGCAGTCTATATTAAAAACATGAATTTCTGGCTGGAAGAAATGGATCAACATCCAGATTGGTTAAGGATGTAAAAGGAAGACTGTTTACCTTTTGAAATTGGTTCGATTATACTTGCTCCCACAAAATTGCATAAAAAAACCTATAAGGAAAACCCTATAATACATAGTGGAATACGAATTTGGAAACAATTTAAAAAAGCTTTAAAACAGAGTAATATACCACTATGTCTTCCCATTGTAAATAATCCTTTATTCAAACCATCCATATTGGATAGAGGTTTTATACAATGGAAAACTTATGGAATTAAAAAGATTTGGAAATCTTTATAGGGAAGGCATCTTTATGTCATTTCAAGAGTTACAACAAAATTATGGACTACACTCAAATAATTTTTTCAGATATCTACAAATTAGAGATTATGTTAAATCTAATACACAAGTATATAGGACTAGGGAACCAGAAATTCTTGATGAATGTTTGAATAAGCATCCTAACACTGAAAAATTAATAGCTTATATCTATAACATCCTCTTAAACAACCGATGGAACTATATAGACATACATGGGAAAATGAGTTAGGTTACTCTATAACGAATGACATTTGGGACGAAAGTTTACAACATATACATCAATGCTCGTTAAATGCCAGACATGCTTTAATACAATTTAAAGTCTTCCACAGATTACATTATTCCAAAATAAAACTAAATAGAATCTTCCCACATATTTCTCCTATTTGTGATAAATGCCTACATCTGGAGGGCAATTTAACACATACTTTTGCAAATTGTATAAAAATCAAAAAATTCAGGATTGATATTTTTGAAATAATTTCTGAAGTTGTTAATACTAAATTGGATCCAGACTCAAAATTAATAATACTTGGGATATCAGAACAAAGTTTAATACTCACAACAAGCCAAAGAAACTTCCTTGACTACAGTATAATAACTGGGAAAAAATTAATATTAAAATTTTGGAAAGGTCCTATAACCCCCACAATTAAAATGTGGATTGTGGAAATGTCGGAGACGCTACATCTAGAAAGAATTAGACTTGTCTTAATGGACAAACAAGAACTTTTTGTTAAAATATGGGCTCCATTCATTAACTATTTGAAGGGATAGATGGGCCCAGCACGAAAACCCAACTGAAGCTTGAACTCAGGATTAGATGTAAAATTATCATAACCTACGAACTTATCTCCAATGACGTATTATAAATAACTCATTCCACCTCTTTTTCTTTCTTTTTCTCGATATTTGTAATGCTTTTTTCTTTCTACCTCTCTTTTTCTATCTATATAAAAAAAACACTAGAAGCAGAATTAATTGACAATTGACAATTTTAATAATGTATGATTGATGTATATGAACAGTTTTTTTTCTATTATAATATGTTACTATACTTTATAATATGCTTGCTTCTAATAAAAATATTAATCAAAAAAAAAAGTTTATTTGGCTTGTTGTGAGTGTTAGGCTTTGTTCTGATATTCCTAGTATTATTAGTTTTGAGTCGGGATCCAATTGGGTATTGACAACTTCAGAAATTATTCTAAAAATATCAATCCAGATATTTTTGATTTTTATACAATTTACAAAAGTATGCGGTAAGTTAGCCTCTAGATGCTGACATTTATCACAAATAGGAGAGATATGTGGAAAGATTCAATTTAGTTTTGTTTTAGAGTAATGTAATCTGTGTAATACTTTAAATTGTATTAAAGCATGTCTGGCATTTAACGACCAGTGATGTCTATATTGTAGACTTTCGTCCCAAATATCTTTCGTTATAGGTTGACCTAATTCATTTTCACATGTGTGCCTATATAATTCCATCGATGGGACCTCGAGGGTGTTATAAATAGAAGTTATTAATTTTTCTGTATTAGGATGTTTATTCAAACATTCATCAATGATTTCTGGTTCCCTAGTCATATAATTTTGTGTATTAGATTTAACTTAATCTTTAAGGTGTAGATATCTGAAAAAGTTATTTGAATGTAATCCGTAAATCTGTTTTAACTCCTGAAATGAAAGAAAAGTGCCTTTCCTATAAAGATGTTCCATCTTTTTAATTCCATAATTTTTCCATTGTGTAAAACCTTTATCCAATATGGGGGGTTTAAATAAAGGATTATTTACAATGGGGAAACAGAGTGATATATTATCCAATTTTAAAGTATTTTTTAACTGTTTCCAGATTTGTATACCACTGTATATTATAGCGTTTTCCCTATAGGTTTTTTTGTGCAGTTTTGTGGGAGCAAACATAATCGAACCAATTTCAAAAGGCAAACAGTCTTCCTTTTCCATCCTTAACCAATCTGGTTGCTGATCCATTTCTTCCAGCCAGAAATTCATGTTTTTAATATGGACTGCCCAAAAGTTAAAAAAAAAATTTGGTAAGGCTAAACCTCCATTTGTCTTTGATTTACATAGAAGTTTTTTGCTTATTCTATGATTCTTATAATCCCAAATGAAGCTTGTAACAATGGAATCGATTAAAAAATAATAATTTTGGGAGATATATCGGAATTGATTGGAATAGGTACAATAATTGCGGTAAAAAAATCATTTATATAGCATTAATTCTAGCAAACATTGAAATAGGGAGTGTTTTCCAATACTGAATATTCTTATGTAGTTTATTCAGTAAAGGTGGGAAGTTTAATTTAAATAAAGAAGTTTATGTCTTAGTTACATAAATTCCTAAATATTTAAGTTTATCCTTAACTATTTTAAAAGGGGATTGTTGTAGTGTATGTAAATTGAGTTCCGTTATTGGCATGATTTCGCTTTTATTCCAATTAATTCTATATCCCGAAAACAGA